>CM060562.1:8234085-8354085 GCA_030625065.1 Alectoris magna
CGCACTGCTGGGTTCCGAGTCAAGGTAACACCAACATGCAGAGGGGCACACCACGGTGCGCTGCTGATTAACCAAAGAGCAAAACACATTCTTCCAAGCACTGAGCGTGTGAAATAAGAGAGAGAGGAAACACAAACAAACAAAAAATAGAGGTCCTGGCCAACAAACAAAAAACTTGACCATAAGTACATAAATAAAAGAAATCGCCAGCTATTACAGGTGATAAAAATCGTGCTCAGCATCGGGTGATATATATCTTTGGAGAAGTTTGGCGAGCACAGCCCTCTTGTGGGCTCATTTGTGTCTGTGTAGCAACTGGAGGCCGGGAACAGCCAGCTCCACCAAGAGCTGGGCGCAGCTCCGTCCTCCAGCTGCAGGTACCATCCGTCATCCCCTCGCCCTGCAGCGACGGAGCCGCTGCCAGCAATTTGTCAGCATCACTGGGGCTTATTGTTTTCCTTCTGAAGTTTTATCTCATTTTCTTTTTCTAAATTAAATACTTATTCATTAGAGAAGAAGGAACATGTTATGCTTGAAACGTTCTTCAGATTTTGTTAAACTCCTCCCTTTCTGAAACCTTCCCACAATCCTCTTGAGCGCAACCAACCACCCTCTGCAGAAATATCTGTGCTCCCTACAGGGCAGAACTTCAATAGGAAAGGGGCTGATTCGTCAAGTCATGGCACCCACCTCCTGCAAATGGAGCTCGCCTAATTAGCAAAGGTTTGCCTTTTGCATATTTGATCAGCTGGGTCGTACTGTGTCCCCAGCCTCACTGGGATGAAGCACTCAATACAACTGCTCAATATCCTAAGTGTCTAATCCATAGCTCTGCTGCTGGAGCTCGAGCTGCATGATGGACAGAGCCGGCCTTTGCAACCCACAAGCTCTATCCCTCTTAATATCTGTAGGGCAGGGTTAATGAGAACCCTCACATAGCCATCTCCCAATCCAGCGTGGAAGGAAGTTTTAGAATCCGCTCTTTTCGTTGGGAAAAAAAGCTTGACATGAACAGACTGATAAGCAGGATTGAAACTACATTCCCTATGCATGCACTGCTTATGCCATTCTTTGTCACGCCTGGGCTTTGGAGGACCATGAAATCCACAACCATGACCACTGTGATTCCCTGACCCAGGTCCTGTGCCCCTGAACATCTCTTTGCAGGTTCACCAAGGCCAGCAATCTACCTCCTGCCCTGCGCATCCCACGCAACGCAAAACAAACCAAGAGTACACACAAAATCTCAGCCTACTATGAGACACATGCCTCATAGTGCCAAGAACCCTGCTGCAACCTGCTTTATGCAACTGTGATTCAGAGAGAAAAGTTAACAAAACCACAAACAAAGGCACAACCATCAGGTTTGCATAGAGAGGACGTGCTCCATGTCTGCACAAACAAGAACATCCAAGTGACAGACACGTAAGAACTTTTCCTGCAGCTCAGCAGCACAGCAAGCGAGACCTTCACGTTGTTGGGTGCAACAGGGTTTGGTGAACTAAAAACCAGAAGGAATTCAGCACAGAACTATTGGCACTGACCTGGATTCCTTTCCTATCCCTGGAAAAGTCACAGGTTGCTATCTTTAGTTTCCCCCTATTTCAGTGAGGATAAGGCTCCTCGCTGACTCCTGTTACTTCACAGCATCACGGGAAAAAGAGACATGAGGACGTCCTTGTGAGTGCAGCATGCTGCATAGGAACGTTTCTGAGAGACAAACCAATAAAATGAAATGAGAGAGGGTACCAACGTGAATATCAGAGTGGATGAGCAATGGGAAGCGACTGGGACTTTTACTGATGATTTTCATAGAGTCAGCACTTCACCCAAAGGAACCAAAGGCAAAGACCCTCCAGCAGGCACCCACAGGTCAGCTCTCTCCATCAGCCCTGCCATTGCCTCTCACTGTTAACCCTACCCAAGTTCAGCAATGAGCCAACACCTACAAGCAGTGCAGCACTGGTACCCCCAGCCCTGCAGCATGCCACACGTTGGGTTGGCCATGCCTCAGCCTTTCTTGTGCGTCGTGGCTCCAAGGCCAGCACTGCCTGCCCAGCTAGGTTCACCGTGTGTTGTGGAGGGCGTGCATCTCCCACACAGCAAACAGTGACTAGTCCTTTCTATTTCGAGCAGCCCTGCAGTGTAAACCCGTCTCCTCCCTTTGATAAGGGCCCTATCGCTAGATAGCATTAATCCCCATCCCTCTCTTGGCACAAGGAAATACAGCTTTGCAGGCAGGGCGGATAAAATCACTGCTCCATGCAGTTGGTGTTTTTTTTGTTTTGTTTTGTTTTTTAAATGGGGTGTCTGATGTCCTGCAAAAACAAGCACAAGGACAGCCCCAAACAGCACATACAGTATGCAGGGTCTCAAGGCGCAGTAGTCCTCCCCAGCTCCTACTGCATTCAATAGGACCGGAGCATTTTCAGTGTCTTTCTAGACCAGGAAAAAGGCCTTCCGAGACAAACCGAGTTTCCTGTTTAATATTTCATGCAATGATTCCTCCAAAGGTGTAAACAGGAATAATGCCTCAACACTTAGCCAGCAAACGAGCCTTTTTCTACACTTAGCCAGCAAACGAGCCTTCCCTTCCTTTTATTGCCTTTACATGTTAAATGCCATTTAGACAGGGATTTGCCAGATGCCCAGCTTCGGCTGGGGCTCCTCAGGTTGTGGGAAGCCTAGCAAGCTCCCCATCCAGATCTGCAGGTGGATTTGGGGAGGTAGGATGCACTCGGCTCTCCCCGCAGCCACCCCTCACCCTTCTCCCTGCCAGGGACCCACAGGGAGCCGCATACTTCGGAGAGGTTGCACATCTGGGCTCAGGCAAACCGCTTCACTTCAGCAGTAAGCAACATTTCCAAGCCATGCCTTGAAAAACCAAAGCATCCTCCCGGCAGATTTTTGGGGGCAGTTATCTTCAGGAAGAGAAAGTTAAACCACTGGGGCACCACCTACAAAAATTCCTGACATGCACAAGAGCAGCGCTCTGCCCAAGCACCCCAACTGCGGCTGCTGGGGAGGGAAGGCACTACGGCAGCCCTTGCTCTGCCATGGTCACGTTTCCTTCCATCCCCATCGCCAGTGAGAACGCTGAGTGCATGTCACAGCCATCTAATGGTCTTTTAGCTAAGTGACAACAGACGCGATTCGGAGTCAGCACATTTTGATTACGGCTCATTGTTAGCAGGATTCAAGAGAGCACTCGCATCACGGTACCGTTCAACATAAAAATTAAATTGCGACGTAATGAGCTTCATTCCAGCTACACCTTTCCTTCTGAACGGATCCCATACCTGCAGAGGCAGTGCTGGGTGTGCAATGTGTTCCTGATTACAACGCATACGTATGCCTAATCTCAAGGGCGCCGCCTTGTTTTCGAAGCCGCTCGGCGAGTCACGCACTCGGGTACGTGCTGCCCGTTATCTGCAGGAGGCTTACAACTGGAATCCCTGTGATTCACATTTTCCAACGCTCATGTCCAAACCCTTCCCCAGACCAGCTCCTCCACGCTCTGCCATTTCACAACCCACCACATTCGCAGCCAGGCAGAAGCAAGCCACACGCCAGGCAGCTGCCGGCCACAACAGCGACCATCCCCGGGCAGCGGGAGCGCTGTGGGATGGCATGCAGCCCAAAGTGGCCATGGCTCCCCACCACCTCTACCCGTTCATTGAGGGATGGCTGGGAAGCATGCGGCTGGCTTCCAGAACCACCCCAAAGAGTTGGGCTGGGAGGTCCCCAAGGCCTCGCCGTGCCTCCCAGGGAGGGTGTGGGAAGCAAGGTTGCAGCCATCACCCCGCACCTTGGGATAGGCCGGCCACCATCCCACTGGTGCTCCCTGCCAGCCGTGCAGCCCCGCTCCTTCTGCAGGAGTCTCTGAGGGTGCTGCTACTTCCTTCAACCGATGTTTATGTTTAAAACGCAAAAGACAGCAGAAGGGGCCAAAACCAAAGCACAAAGCAACCAAAAGCAACTTCCACTGTCAGGCTTTAGGTTCAGCAGATTGTTTCCCAGTGGCAACAAAATGGAAGCACTTGCTTCCTTCATGCTGTTTTTCTACACTATGCACAAAGTGAAATAACAAATTTGTGTTAACATACCACTTCTTAGCTTCACATAAATCCTGTACCTCGCTATCGCTATATGACAGATAAACTAAGATACCAACAGCTATGCTGCATAGCCCTATCCGATGATACAGAACAAGAAGCAGAAAATTGGAGCTCATGAGCAACTCATTGTCTTGCCCCAGAGCTTCAGGGGCAGCCCAGGAAGAGCACCCACACTCCGCACACTCCTTGTGCTGCCAGCAGTTGCGTTTCCCACCCTGCCCCTCTGCTATCACCGCACTGCTCTCAGCCATCCCCAATTCAACACTGCAGCCCAAAAAGAGGGATATTTCTTAAATTCCAATCATGAGGACACTTCCCTCGTCAAAAAATATCTGGCCGACCCATCTACACAGGATACCTTTGTGGGCCAGCAAGGAGCTCAGGGCCGAGGCCAGCACAGCACGGAGCATCTCAGTGTGCACAGCTGGGAGCAGACATGCCCTCCCTGCCTCGACCCTAAAACCAAAGGCAAAACTGCCACCACCTCAGTCTCTGGCATGGCTCCTTGTGACAGCAGCCACGTCCTGCTCTGAGGGCTGACACGCAGCTCATCAAACTGGGTGCAGTCCCAGCCGGCTCATGGCAGTGCTGAACTCTATCGGTCTGCTTTTGCCCACGCACACCAAGGCTGCTCTTCAAAATCCCCTCCGACAACAAGACGAAATTCCTCACATTCAGGCACCATTTTCCGCCGTTTCTGCTTGCACAGACAGTGGTGGCCCTGCACCCTTGCAAACGGGACAGACAAAGCAGCAGCAGCAGCGGAGCTTTTAATCCGCTCTTCCCCTCTCCTACCGACAGCGCCGCAGCCTTAAATGGAGCTGGTTAAAAGCCAGCCTCAAAAACGCGAGCGGTGCTCTGACCTGCTCCGCAACAACAACAGCGCGCGGGGACAAAAACTTCAACACCGGCTGAATGAAATGAAAATTACAAGGTAAAGGTCGCATTCCCTGAACTCGTGCCAACTGCAAGACTCTTACATTACAGCGCCGCAGCTTTCCAAATTTTAAATACAATAATTTTCTGTATTAAGGGCCCAGTAACCCTAATGGAGGCATAATTAGGCATTTATGCCAGGCCCATATGAGAGAAGGTTGAAAAACTTAAATAAACTGTGAATGGCAGGATTAATACCACAGCTTTTCATTTTGTACAGCTGTTTGAATACAGTGCACTGACTGTGATGGCATCAGCTGTTGCTTTACTCTCGGTCAGTATTTCTGAGGTTAAAACAGGCAGTTCTTTTAACCAAATGAATAATTACCCCTCTCATTGTTGGCTTGTTTGCTTCAGCAAAGAGGGGCTGGATGCGTATTTGTTTTACATAAAAAAAAAAAAAGAACGAAAGGAAAAAGAAAAAGAAGAAGAAAGAAGGGAAAGAAAAAAAAAAATAAAGAAAAAGCCAAACTACAAACAAAATTAGCTGGCCCAATGCAAAGCCCATTGACGCTAAGAGGAGAATTGTAATTCAGTGCAGTGGTGAGCAGACGGGGGAGGAAGTAATGCCGTTTTGGAGATCATCTGCGCAAGTGGGAATATCATATAGATGCCGGGAGAGTCCTTGAGAAAACATCTCACCTCAACCCCGACTGAAGAGGAAAGACAATACTTTGGTGAAACATAATTCGGTGTTTCTAGGAAAGGCTCCAGTAGCAAACTGCTCACCAACGCAAGGAGCCTTGTAAATTTTGTTGTGAATAGAATGGGCAACGGCAAGAGTACGACACAGCACAGCGTCTGCACGCACAGCTTAGCCAGTAGTAAGTAAAGAAATGTGTTACTAAGAAGCTCTAGAAGACAGCAGAAAATACTTCTAACTAGAACTCAAGCTCAGCGACCTTCAAGCATGAATACAAAACAGCTCCCAAAACTGTCTCGCTACGTTTTTTTTCCTAGCCCAGGTGAATTACCCTTCCCACAAATTAACTTTCAGCCCTCTGTTTTATGGTTAGAAATATTGGCTGAAAAGCATTAATTTCAATTTCCTTGCTGCCTTTAAGCACTTGCTTCTTGGTGGACACTGAACGAACTCTGCGTATGGGTAGAACTCGGCATGCAACAGACGCGTGCCCGGTCTGGGAGGAGGGCTGGTGCCATGGGGAGACTGACACCATATCCATGCAGGCAGTGACACCCAAACTGCAGCCCTGGGCTCAGGGTTGGAAGATCCAGCCACAGCCCTCTGTTATACAGGCAGCGGTACAACAGCATCACTCTCAACTTGAAGGAGCACCAGGCATGAGGCCGCTGGGGAAAGGCGAGCGAACCAAAAGTGGATGTGGCTGCTCTCATTGAAAAGAAAAGTGGCCTACTCCAAAGGGGATTAGGCTAAAGTGAACTACGGCCACTTTACTTCTGAATGAGAGCATCCACACAATAGCGCAATGCACTTTAACTAATGCACTTTATTTTTACACCCAGGCAATTTGTCTTACCTCTCCTGAGTGTCCTTGTTTGGATGCGCCCCGGGACCCATCGAGTTGCCCGGCCAGGCAGGAGCCTTCGAGCAGCCCTGCGGGCTGCGTTTCCCCACAATGCCATGACAGCCAACACGCAACTGCCTGCTGGGGAGAGATGCTTCCCTGGGGTAGGTGGGGTTCTCTCATGCTAACAGAGACCAGGCCTGTCACCCAGGCAGGTCCTGAACCACACCAGAACAAGGCCCTCCTGCAGCCATCAGCCTGCAGGGCTCCTGCTCTCACCTACATCCCCAAGCTAGACTGGATCTTATTTATTTTCCCCTTGCTTCCAGGTGGTAAACAGGGAAAAGCAACCAAGCTAAGAAGGGAGCCGAAGGCTGGCGAGTTGTCTTGAAGCCGCGTCACAAAATATCAGCAGTGCGAGAGATACCGGGTCATTAATCAGGGACAGAAACACATCCAAATAACACAAAACACAAAATGTGCGCTCTATTAGAGGCTGGAGTCACCCTCTCCAAAACACTGCTGCAACGGCAGGGGAAAAAAAAAAAAACAACAACAAAAAACAACAACCAACCAACCTAAACAGTCATTTACAAATTTGCCGGGTGAGTCAAAGCCTGTTACAAGCAACCGAGCATCCGGGGAGCGAGGGAACGCGCCAAGGACACGCGATGGTAAGGCAGCACACCCGGCTCTCCTCGCACACAAACCCCGTCTGGGAAACGACTCCAGAAACGTTCCACAATTTTAATGACTGGTTCGGAACAATCCTCATCTTTATTTTCTGAAATTTGTTTAGATTATACAAGATAGCTCCTCACTGCGAGCTCATGTGACCAAAAAAAACCCCAAACGCAGCAATGCAAAACAAAGAAGAGACTCTCTAATTTAAAGAAGCTGTGTCGGATTTTCGCCGTGTTTTAAGCTGCTTTTTTAAAGCAGTACTTATCAGTGCGACCTACGCTTACTCATTTTGATCGAGTGCGTTATAATCTGATTTTTTCAGTGCTAACATCACCCGCTCTAGGCTCCAGTGACCCGTGTGCGTGTGCGGGGCCCATTGCTTTCACTGCTACCTGCACACAGGCAGCGAGGGAAGAATCAAATCCATGCCCACCAGGACTAAACCTAAAGCAAAGCTCGTTTTGCTCAACTCACTTCCAAGCAGCCCCAAAAGAACAACCTGCAGAATAACCGCGTTCCGAATCGCGACGACGCCATGAGCTCCCGCTTATGGGAACGCTTCAGGGTAGGTTGGCAGATGTTTATGACAAATTCCAGGGTTTCCTGGCTGATTTTAGAATAGATATTGGGGAAAAAAAAAAAAAAAGAAAAAAAAGAAAAAGAAAGAAAGAAAGAAAAAGAGAATTGAAATTCTGCTTTGCGAACTTCAGTTTGGAAAACTTTATACAGGAGTTGGGCCTGAGCACGGAAGTCTGATAGTATTATACCCAGCAGTGAGGATGGGTACGTTCGGGCTCACAAGTGACTAAAACAAAAAAAATCAAAATCAGCAGAAATTCTTCAATTCAAATGAAATAACAGATGAAAGAAAATACATTCAAAGCTGTATCTCTTTAGCAGCATGTTTACTTGCTTTAAGAAACCTGATTTTGCTAACGCCATGGCAGCCGCAGCGTTCCTGACGGGAACAGGCCCCGAATAGAAATGAACGTGCCCTATCTTCTCCTTTACGCAGCCCGCTCAGATCCTAAATACTGCGGGGAAAAAAAGCAGCAGCCCCCAAAAAGGTACAAAAAGGACTCATTGGCTCAAGGTGGCATAAAGTCAGGGGCACGGCTCTCCATTCGGAGGTTTTCAAATACTGTTTTACCGGCTCTCCTCTGACTCCCACATCACCGTAACGCTTTCGTTACGCAGAATCAAACTCTGCCTTGCACCCTCAGTGCTGCATCTGCCCGATCCTCCAACATGGGAGCACGCACAGCAAAGGCAGTAACATGTGCAACTTTTCCCACCCCTTGACGCCATACATGGGTTTGAAAATACCTACAAAGAGCTCCTGGATTAAAACAGTACCTCTTCACCTCCTTTATTTTTTTTCCCCCCTCCATCAAAGGCATTATTTTAGCACTGGCTGTAGCAAGCTAGAACCAATAGGTCTGAACGTTCAGAGAAGTTGTTGTAGTCGGAATGAGTGGATGCCCTCACCGGCCCATCCACCTCCATGCACAACACCCAGCACATCCCTGTTTACGACGCTCTCTTGGTAAAGAACATCACATTTTAAGCAACATTTCCACCCCTCACAAACACCGCTGTCTATCCGCATTTTGTTTGCGGAACCCCTCCAACTGCACGCATTACAAACACCTACTGCAACATAAATACAAGTGTTTGCTTTACGATATACATATATATATATGATATACTATCACCCAAGAAGGGCCATCTAAAACACCACAGTTGCAAACATTTAAGACTGTAACAAAAATGACTGCGACTCCAGTATCGGTTTACTATCCTTCAACAATTTCCCTGACAGTGGAGTCAAATAATGTTGAATTATGGACCTTCTTACAGGAAGTCTTATTTCACATTCATTTTTTGATCATTTCCCCTCGTGTCCCTATCGGAATCCGACCGTTTGCCGTTTCTACTTCACGCATTTCTGCAGATATCGTTGGCTTGTGTGTGATTCAATTATAATTTGGCCATGTAACGCTGCTCAACAAGTTTATTTCACCTAAGTAAAGCCCATTTTGCCCCCCCAGGAAAGCCATCTTATGTTGCTAACGTACTTTGAGTGCGGTGGCCACTCTGTTCCCTGCTTTCCTTAAGGGAGGCTTTATCCAGACATACTCCAGGGAAGCATATCTGCAAAAAGCCCAATTTTACAGCTTGGATTCAAGCACCTGGGAGCCAAGGTGAAGAGCTTCCACCGCCCAGCCCCTGGGAGCCGTTCAGCGGATCTGGAGTCCCTAAGAAACGGAATTCCTTCTGTGCGGGTGGGGTTTTGCACAGGATGGACTTTTCCCATCTGCATCACACAACAGCTGTGTTTTAAATCTTTCCGGGCTACGACAAACATTTGAAAATTTAAACACGCCAATGTTTGAAAAGCTAATGATTAAAAAAAGGTTTATTTTGAAACTCCGGCAATGGGCGCGAGGGTTCAGCGAGGGGTTTAGAGCCACGCTCCCCAGCTCGGCGCTCCCAAGCGAAACCCCAACTCCTGCCCTTTCCTTCTGGAAGCAGCAGCCCGGCGGGTCCCACCCTGGCAGGCAACGGGGTCGCGCCTGCGGGAGAAGGATGCTATTGGAGTGACCTCTGGCCAGCGCGCCAGTTAAATCACCGAACAATGGCCAGCGTTATGGGGCTTTCCTGCGCAAAATCTGGCATTAGTGTCACTGCCTTCCATTAAGCGGGGGGACTTAAAGGCGCTGGCACGGAGGGGCCTAGGAGGGAAGAATAAATAAGGGGAAACCAATAAATTAAAAAAACCCTGTTAACTGTAACCTTTACTACCACAATGTACGAAAATGTAATTAAACCCATCATAAAAGCTTTTACATACTTACTCTTTTATGACTCTCGAAAGCACAAAGGCGCGCAGCCCGCGCGCACCGCGCACCTCCCGCAATAAACGCACCGCGCGGGGACATCCTAATTAGCCGCAGTGGCGACGAGCACTCAACACCCCATTAGCTGCCCATTAGGGCCCAGATCCTGCCGGCCCCGGCCCCGGCGGCGCCACGTCCCCGGGCAAAGCCCGCGGCTCTGGGCTCGGCCGCGCAACGTTGCGCCTTTTCCCTTCCTCGGGGCTGCGCGCTTCTTGCGCGGGGAGCTCCGGGAGAGCGGCCGGACCCGCGCAGCACCCGCGCTCCTCGATGAGGTGTGTGGGGGGCCGTGGGACGGGGACCCCCTCACCCCCGACAACCCCCAAAATTGCAGCTTCGTTTCTTTAGCTTTCGCTTTAATAAAATAATGATTCGTTGGGAAAATGGGGTATAAATCTTCATTTTGGAGGCAATTAAAGTGTTGATTTCATTCGTGCCCCTAAGCGATTCTTGTAATTTGCTCAAATAGCTTTATGTACCCAGCACTCCAGAGCTTTTAGAAACCCATTTTCTAGTTAGACTTGTTGGATTACAATTTGGATACAAAGGCGACGAGGCCGGCTCTCCCAATCCCGATCCCGGCCGCAGGACCCCCCTATCACCCCCCGCGGGGCAGCGGGACCCCGGGCGGCATCGCTCCGGTTCTCCCCCAGCGCCGACCCTCGCAGCTTTTCCCTTCGCAGCGTTTCGGGGGCACAAAGCCCGCAAGCAGGAGCCCCCCAGCCCCCCAGCCCCCATCCCGCAGCCTGTGCTGCGGGGGGAAATACTGGGGCCAGTGCCCCCGCCGCGATGCAACGCACCTTTCTGCCGGGCTCTACGCTCAACTCCTGGCGGTAATGGCATAAGCGGTTGAAGGGAACCGCTGTCTGCTCGGCTGCGCCTTGCTTTAACAAAAGGAAACCTCCAGAGTCGGGAGCTGATTGCTCCTAACACCGTATTTACGGAGCGGATCATACGGGAGAAATAACTTGGGCTTCCAGAGGCGGCTGAGGCCGCCCCCCCTCCCCCCCATCCCCCTCGCCGCCCTCCGCTCGAGCGGGCAGAGAAAGCCGATCCGAAAAAAACAGAACCAACTCGCAGCCACCTCCGTTCGGTTCCCGACCTCCCGAGCCCGGCGCTCCCGCACGGGGAGCAGAGAGAGGGGCACGCGGCGACGCGGGGTGGGAGAAGAGGAAAAGCTCCCTACAGCCCCCCCGGTGCTCCCCCCCCCACACACACCGGGCACAGCAGCGCAGGGCTCCGCGCAGCACAGCCCCGACCTGGCACGGCCAGAGCCGCTCAGCGCCTCGGGGCTTCGCCTGGGGTTCCGAGCTCTCTCTCTCTCTCTCTCTCTCTCTCTCTTTTTTTTTTTATTTTTGGAAAACTCGAACCGCAAATAATTCAAACCCCGGGTCCCGTTTTATTTTCTCTCCCCCGAGCCCCCCTCCCCACCCCCACCAACCCCCCTTGATTTTTTTTTTTCCCCTATTAAGTAAAATAAAATGGGCGCGTTTGCAGCAGGCAGGCGTGCACAAAGCAATGTTCACTGAAGTCTAAAAGCGTTCGGCCAAGGAAAACTGACAAGACAGACTAATGAACCGTAGAGACGGGAAGAAAATAGCCAGTATTTGCTAGATTTCAAACCCTCTCTGTCTTCCCCGGACCACCTATCTCGGATTTTATTATTATTTTTGTGTACGGCTCCAGCCGTCCCTTTTCTAAGCCACCAGAAGCCGGCGATTCACGGATAACACTTCTATTATTGTAAAGGGTAAATAAAATAAAGACAAAAATTAAAAGCGACAAGAACCAGGTCGAGTTTGCAGGCGACGCTTTTACAAGCTCATCTCGCCAGGTCGAATCCGGGAGCAAGCCTTAATGAAGCAATAATAGCCGCATTATTCAAAAATTTTCATTTCGATGGAAATTTATCTAAAAGGGACTTAATCATATGCAAATAATAAAAGGAGGCGTAGTGACCCGGCGAGCTCTCTGCATACAGATCTCAACGCGCGCGGCACTGCGGGACCGTACCTGATCGGTGAGGTTTGCCGACCGCGTTATGTCCTCGCTGTCCGATTTTGATCCGCCCTCTCTATCGTCTATGACCAAATCGATAGGCATTTTTCCTTTCAAACAGCTAATATACCGGTGGCAGAAATTGTCACATAATTCGTGTACCTACATTGAGGTGGGGGGGTGGGAGGTGGAGGGGGGGGGGGGGGGGGGAAAGAAGAGGAAAAGGAAAAAGGAGGGGAAGGGGGGGTGGGGGGGGGGTGGAAGGAAGAAAATATAATCAGGAATGCATAAGTAAAATTGACAAGTGCAACCAGTCTCCCCCTTTCACCCCTGTGACATCCGAAGTCCTAAATAGGGGAAACACACTGCAATTATCCCCCCGAGACCTCCCGACGCATCCAGAATTAGGAATAACTTTCTTTTCTCGCAAAATAGAGATATCCCAGAAAATTGACAGTGACAAGATGATTCACAGGCTACAACATATTCAACACCCGTGTTAAATTCATCTGCTCCCGGAGCTGTGGCCATTAGAGAGGTGACCTGCATGGGTGACATTTAAGGTAAACTATTTAATTTCAGCCGGTGATTTCATCGCAAACCCTTTCCAAAGGGGGATGAGGAGAGGAAAAAAGGGATTAAAAGAAAAAAAAACCAACAAAACAAAACCAAATAACAACAACAAAACCACCAAGAAAACAAAACGATGCTGAGTGCTGAGATACGCTGCAGGCATCCGAGCCGTACCTGCACTGCCCGCATTAACGGGGCAGATTTTAGCGCATTTCGCACGGGGTGAGAACGAGCTGCCACCGGAGAAAGCGGCTGAGGGGCTGCGGACTTTTCAGCTATTTAAAAACCTCTCCGAACGTTTCTTTTTAGGAGAAAGGGGACTGAATGCCGGTAAAGGGGAGGCAGCGCTCGCCCCGCTCGGGTGGCACCGCACCGCGGAAGCAGAGCCGTTGCGGGGCCGCAGCGCTTTCTCCTCCCGGAGGTGCGCGGTCGTTGCCGGCGGCCAAACCCAGACCCGGCCCCGGCGCTCGGCTCTGCTTTGTCTCTGCGAAACGTTACGGGACAGCCCCGTGCCCTCGGCCTGACCCGCGGAGATGGCTCTTCAGATAGAAATAAATAAAGCGACAAACAAACAAGCGAATAAATAAAACAAACCCCATCCCGACTGACTGCCACCGACCCCGCTTTTCCTTCCCATCCGCATCCCCACCCCACCCCCGCTAAATAAATCCCCCCCTCCACCCCAAACCCCAGCGCCGGGGCTCGGAGCGCAGCGCAAAGCGGTGCCGTTCGGCACCCGGGGCTGAGGCGGTGTACAAAGAGCACAATGAGTGCAGGGCCCGGGCGTGGGGAGCCGGGCGCGGGGCTGCAATTGTAATTAAACTGCGAAGAGAAATGGACGCCGAGATTGGTCTTGACACTAATTACCAGCCAGAAAGACATTTATGCAAATTTACCAGAAGCCTCAACTTCTGCGGGGCTGAAACGGAGGGGGAAGAAGGGGAGAGAGACAAAAAATTACCTTCTCTAATTCCAACAGATGAAACCTTAATACTTGTATGGCTTGGATCATCTGCAAAGACACAAACAGCGCGTTTATCCCCCTCCGGGTGGGGCCACCCTTCCCCCCTTCCCCCCCCCTCCCCCCCCCCCTCCGCCCCTGCCCTGCTTTGCTTTGGTGGTAAATAAAAACTTGTTTTGATTTATGGCGATGCCACTAAAAGTTAATAGCGGCGGCTTTGTGCGCTGCTTAACGAGAAGCGACCTGGAGCTCACCGAAAAAAAAAATAAAAGCAACGGAGGGATGGGATTATGTGCATCATCAACGTCGCTTTTTACAAAAGGGAAATAAAAAACAATAAGTCCCCCTAAACACGGTCGCTTTGGGAAAGGGGAGGAAGAGCCCTCTTAAAATAGTTCTGCATCGGTGAGGGGGGGAAATAGAGAACGGGGCGATGGGAGCGCAGTGTCGGTGCGGAGGTGGCTGTGGGCAAGGAAAGGGGACCCCCCCACCCCCACCCCCACCCCCACCCCGCGGCACAGCGCCGGGATTGGGCCCGGTAACAGCGGTGCTAAAAGCGAAGGGGCTGCAGATCCACGTGAGAGGGTTTCGCTTTGGCACCGCGCGGCGCCTGTCACAGCCCGCAAGGAGAAGGCATAGAAGTTCCCAAAAAAAAAAAAAAAAAAGAAAGAAAAAGAAAAGAAAAAAAAGAAAGAAAAAAAAAAAAAGGGAAGGGAAGGGGTGGGGGTGGGGAGAGGAAGAAGCGGTGTTAACTCTTACCAAGTTATCCAGTTCGGGATTAGAGGAAAAGAGGGGTTTCTCTGCTCGGATCTAAATAGAAGAAAGGAGGGGGTGGGGGGGGAGGGGGGGGGAGAGAAATATACGAGAGATTTGAGATGCGGCAGCAGCACGAGCAGACGTTATTACTTCTCGCTTCGTTACACTGCCGGGCCCACGGTGCAACCCTCCATGCTCCCGCAGAGCCCCGAGACGCTGCGGCCCGGCCCGGCCGACGGGGACCCGAGCACGGGCACTGCGGGGAGCGCCCACAGCCCCCTCTTTGGGGGGCTGCTTCGCTTTGCTTTTGCCTCCCGCCGTACAAGAGGGGGGTGGGGGGAAACGCACATCTTTATCTCGGCCGAGACTTGTTATTCTCGTTGGGATTTTTTTGTATTATTATCATTATTATTATTACTATTATTTGGGGGTGCTGTTTCAACCCGGTTTTGCTGACCTGTTTGGCGAACACTGCTATGTCTTCATTGAAAGACTCAGAGGAGCAAACATCGCCTCCCGCTACCCCGGGCTCCCTGGGCGTGCATGTGGCTAATTCACATTTCTCAAAAATCAGTGCTAAAAGAGGGAACAGGGGGTGTCTGCAAGAAAATACAATGGTCACACACACACGCACGCACACACAGAAGGAGGGAGGAGAGAAAGAAAAGGGGAAAAAAAAAAAAAAAAAGAAGAAGAAGAAGAAGAAGAAAAAAAAAAGAACACAAATGAGAGCAGCACGGACCCAACGCACCGACGCGACCGCCGTCAGTCCCGAGGCTGCGCGCCCGCGGAGCGGCTCCGAGCGCTGCTCCCCCGCCGCCCCCCATCGCCCCCGGCCCGGCCCGCCCGCGGCCGCGCATCTCCCGGCACCCTTCGGCCGGGCTAAGAATAAACCCCAGCGATTCCAGCAGCCATTTTGAATTAACTTTCCTTCACTTGGAACAAAATAAAAGAAAAGAGTGAGAAATCAAAATAAAACGCGTGCGTGAATGCAGAATAACGACCCCGAAATTGTAATCTAAGGACGTACGCTTTCGTGCTTTTGATTCCCACCTCCCCGCCCCAGCTGGAGGACTTTCTGGGAGCGAAAGTAAGGATAAAGGAGGGGGGAAAAAATAGGGAAAATAAAGGGAAGCCACCAGCAAAGCCCCTCCAGCACCCGAACCCCTCCGTCAGGACAGTGACACGGCCGGGAGCCCCACGGCCCCGCACGGCCCCCCCAGCCGCGCACCCGGAGCTGCTGCGGGGCCCCCGGCCCCTTCCTTATTGCAAGAGAGGAGCGAGTGCGGGCACACACGCGCCTCGATGCACAGATATCTATTTTCTCCCCCTTTTTTTCTCCCCCCCCCCAGAACTTCATACTTTTTTCCCCCCCTCTTTTTAATTTTAATTTTCTCTTTCTTTCTTTCTTTTCGGTGTTTTGTTTTTTGTTTTGCTTTTTTGTTTTGGTTTTTTTTTTCTCCCGGAGGGCACAGCAATGAGCTCTGAGAGCCCTCCGGATTTCTGAGAAAGAGATCGAGCGCTGTGATTTCTCACCCGCCACAGCGCGCAACTCTTTGCAGAGCGATTTTTAAGAGGCTCTGAAAGTTCCCCCACGGAGCGCTGCAGGCAGAGGGACCGCACCGCGCACCGCACCCACCCGGCCCGGCCCGGCAGGTCTTCAAAATGTAAAACTAAAAACGTTAAGAGGTTGAGAAAAGCGGAGCAGCTCGGAGCTGTCCCCTCACTGCGAGCGGGGCGGAAAGTTGAGCAAAGGCACCCGCGCAGGTTGCACCCTGGGAATATTTCCCCCTCCCTCCTCCATGCGCTGTTTCCAACTTGGGGGACGACGACAGTGATTTAACGGGGGAAAAAAATAAGACGGGGGAGACGCGGGGGGGAGGGGGGGGGACACAACCCGGTGGCCCCTCTCCCAGCGCCGCGCAAGGGGCATCCCCCCCCCGGGGCCGCGCAAAGTTGCGCGGGCGCGCAGCCGCGCCCGGCACCTACCCGTAGATGGCATCTTTATCTCTCTTGAGGGCATCGTTGACCGAGGCGCCCATGGCGGGGGGCATGGCGTTGGCGTGGGCGGCGTGCGGGTACTGGTGCGAGTGGAGCGGCGGCCCGTGGTTCAGGTGGTGCACGGGCTGCATGGGGCGGGCGCCGTGCGGGTCCCCGTACATGGTGGTGGGGATGCCCACCCCCTCCATGCCGCCGTAGTGGGGCAGCTCGTCGTACTGCGGGGCACAGAGCGGACAGGGGTCAGCGGGGGGGGGGGGGGGGGGAGCGTGGGTGCCCCCTCCTCCAGCTCCGGGGGGAAAAGGCTGAGAGCCCCGGGGAGAGGAGACGACAGCAAAATGCGGTTTAACTCGGCACCCCCCGCGCCCCCCGCGACGTAACTCGGCCCGAGCCGCCCCGCCGATAAACTTTTGGAGCCGGGTACCGAACCGGCGGGATGCGGAGCTCAGCGGTGGGGAGGGAGGTTAAAAAAGAAGGAGAAAAACCGGGGGGTTCGCTTTCCCCGCCCGCACCCCGCGCCCGGCCCCGGAGAAGGGATTTCTTTGTTAAGGGCGGCGGGCGCGGGTCCCGGGCGGGGGCAGCGCCGTGCGGGGTCCGTGCGGGGTGGGACACAGCTTGGCGGGGGGGAACGGGGAGCGAGCCCGAGTAGCAGCGCACATGGCAGCGCCGCTCGCTTTAATTCGAATTAAAGGGACGCGCTGTTGGAGCCGCACCGAAAATGAAATTTCTTAAAAAGGGACGGGAGAAAATAATAATAATAATAATAATAATAACGAGGGGGAAAAAAAAACCGCGGAGGTTGGGGGGGTGGGGGGGGCGGGGGAAGAAAGAAGGAAAAAAAAGTTGCGCCTACAGCCAGCTCGGAGCTGCCCCGAAGGGCAGCGGCGCATCCTCGCAGTGCGGCGGAGCGCTCCCACAGCCAGACACGCGGAGCCGCGCACGGAGCTGGGCAGGAGGAAGGCAGCACCGGCGCCCCGACCCGGCCCCGGCCGCGGAGCGAGGGGCCCGAGAGCCGCCCCCGGGATGGGCGCACGGAGCCGGCGGCGCTCGCCGGGAGCGAGGATCGGCCCGGGCCCGGCCACAGCGCCGTGCCCCGCTCCGAAGGGAGGGGAGGAAAAAGCAAAAAAGTTTTTCGCAGCCCTCTGGCAGCCGCGTGTGGGTGTCGTTTCGCAGCGAACCGCAGGTTTGGATACGTACCCTTTGCGCCATCGGCCTGCTCGCTCCCTTCCTACTTCAACTTCTAATAAATCCTCCGTGAGGCCAGCGTGAAAGGAAAGAGCCGCGCGGTCCCCCCCTCTCCCCGAAAATACAAAAATCCCTCAGCGTCGCCAGCCAGGAAAGAAACCGGGGGACGTCTTCGGCTCGCCGGGGCTCAGCGGAGCGGTGCGGTAATTCAGCATTAAAAAAGAAAAAAAGAAAAAAAAAAAAAAAAAGAAAAAGAAAAAAAAAAAAGAAGGGGAAAAAAAAAAAGAGGAGGAAAAAATAGCAATAATAATAATAATGAAAAAAAATCAAAAATTACAAAATAATAATAATAATAATAATAATCAGCTCTGCCTCCTTCCTTCTTTTTTCCTCTCTTTCTTTCTCTCCTTCCTCCCTGCCCGCCTCTCTCCCTCTCTCCCTCTCTCCCCCTCTCGTTTCCAAGACAGCGGCGGGGCGAACGCAAATATCCGTTCCCGAGGCGCGCGGTGCCCCTCACGCCCCGCTCCCGGCTCCCATGGCTTTTTGCCACTCCGGCTGTCAATCACGGGCGGTGTCAAGGTGCTGAATGACTGATGGCGATCCGCTGCGTGCGCTCCCACCGCGCAGGACACCGCCAATGTGGGCTTTTGCTCGGGCGCGCTCTCACCAAAAAGGAAGGGAAAAAAAAAAAAAAAAAAAAAAAAAGAAGAAGAAAAAAAAAAAAAGAGAGAGAGAGGAAAAAAAAAAATTTTTTTTTTTTGGGGGGGGGAGGAAAAAAAAATTAAAAAAAATCGGGGAAGGAGGAGGAGGAGGAGGCAGAGGAGGGGGAGAATTAAAAATTAAAGCGCGCCGGCTCCCTTTATTATGGTTATTATGACGGCGCTGCCGGCGGGGGCTCTCTGCTCGCTCCTCCTCGCCGCGCTCCGCATCCCCCGCCGCCGCCGGCGCGCTCTGCCCCTGCGCGGCCGCCGGGCGAGGCTGGAGGCGGAGGCGGGCGCGGGCCGGGGGCCGGGCGGGGCGGGCGGGCGCGGGGGGGGGGCGCTGCCGCCGCCGCCGCCGCCGCCGCCGCCGCGGGCCGCGCGCTGCCGGGCGTTCTCCACCGCCGCCTCCGCCGCCGCCGCGCAGCGCCGGGCTGGAGCAGACTGCGGGAACCCGGAAGTAGTGGTGGCCATAACAGGTCGCGTCTTACACAATGCGCTGGGCGGCGGCAACTCCGCGGCCGGCGCAGGGGGGCGCGCCGAGCGCCCGGCGGTCGCTCGGCGAGGCCGCGCCCCCCCCGGCCGGCCCACCCTCTGCGCGCGGGCGGGGGGGCGGCCGGCGGGGGGGGGGAGCCGCGGAACCGCGGCTCCCCCCCCCCCCGGGCGCCCCCCCGCCGCCGGCCCCTTTGTCCCGCGGCCGCCGCCGAGTGAGCTCACCCGGCCCCCGGCCGCGCCGCCGCCGAGCCGCCGCCGCCCAATCAGCGTCGCGCCGCGCCCCCATTGGTCGGGGCGGGCGGTAGGGCGCCGCGGGGCGGCGCAGGCTGCGGCTCCGGCGCTGCGCGGTGCGCGGCGGGCGGCTCCGAATATTGGGCGAGGGGGAGTGCTTGGTGGGGAGGGGGGGAAGGGAAGGGGGGGGGGGGAGAGATATATCAAAAATGAAATGGGGGGAAAAAAAATAATCACAATCAAAAAGAATTAAAAATGAAAAAGAAACGGAGGAGAGCCCTTCTGGTCTTGACCCGTTTCAGGCCTTTCTAGGAGTCATTCGGAGCGCTCCGACACTTTTACAACGTAATTACCGCCGCGCGAATTATTTGCCCAAACCTCATTGCGGATAAGGGTTTTACAATCGACAAACAGTTCCCAGCGGGAGGGCTGCGCCGCGCACCCGCTCCGGGCCGCTCCTGCAGAGCTGCGCGCACCTCCGCTTCCCGGGACGGGCGACAGCGGCCCCTTCTTGGTTCCGACGGCCTTCTCTGGAGCTAAACTCGGACCCGGGGGCTCGCAGAACCCGCCGCCCCTCTCTCCGTCGAAAGCAACCCCCCCCCCCCCCCCTAAAATAATACCAATTAAAAATACAGAGGGGGGTACTGCTGAAAATACGGCGCAAAGCGGCCTCTGGCAGCCAGCTCAGCCCAAAAAGCCGCTTCGGGAGGTGCGATCCGCGCACATTCGCTTATCGGGCAACGAGGCTTCTAATCGGGCCGAATTTCCCAGCTTCGGGAAAGAATTAGTCATACCTCGGAACAATCAAATGTTTTCTCGCCTCCTTCCCCGCTCCGCCGCTGCCTTCCTAGAAGGGATTTGCGGTGAGGGGGAAATTAGCATCCGAGTGTGCTCTTTCTCCATTAATATTTAAATGTTAAAACTCAAATAAGAACTGGCAGAAGAGGCAAACGGGCGCGGAACCGCGGAAGAAAGCGTTCGGAAGGCAGCGGGGAGATAAGCCAGGAATGCTGCAGATAAGGGCAGCGATACGCGCAGAGATACCCGAAAAGTCAGCGCCTGGTGAAACCGAGCGGGGGAAAACTGCTTAAAGACCTATTAAAGGGCAGGGGAAAAAAAAAAAACCAAAACAAAACAAAACAAAGGAACCCAAAAAGCGCCCGGAGCTGGAGGTGAACTGCGGAGACCGTCGGCTGCTTGGGGGACAAAGAGTCCCGGCCTGGACCGAGCGCAGCCCCGGAGCGGAGAGCGGCGATAGGGGAGCGGGGAGCGGCCGCCGTCGGGTGCCGGCCCGGAGCTCGCCCCGAGAGCCGGGGCTCTTTTCTTCATTCAACGAAGGGCTTCGTAAAATATTCCCAATAAAATTTACGGTCGTCTTAAAACTTTCCAAACACAGCTATAAATTTTTAATAAAATTAAATGGGAAATGAATTCCTGGCCGGGCGTTCCGCCGTTCGCCGTTCTCCGGCCGAGGAACGGGGCCGGATAGCACACAGCCCCGAACCTCCCTCTGCGGGCTTCGTCCCGCCGGGCACCGGAGCCGAACCGTCGCGCACCGAGCCGGACCGCCTCCCCCGGAGGGAGCCCGAAGCCCGGCCTTACGCCGAACCCCGCACCGCCTTGGCGCTCGGATTCGGGTCCCGCGTGGGTTTGCGCGCACGATCTCCCCGTGAGCGTTCAAATTTGCGCTCATCGCAGCACTGGGGACGCTGCCCGCTCTCCCCTCGCTGCTCCGTGCCCACAGCAGAAGCCCTCGGGCCGCTGTGGTATCGCCGCACCTCTCCTCGAACGAGGAACAATCCCGGGTACAACTCTGGGGTTGCTTAATTAAAAAAAAAAAAAAAAAGAAAAGAAAAAAAAAAAAGAAAAAAGAAAAGAAAAGAAAGAAAAACAGACAAAAAAACCCCTCTGCTCGCCGCTCTGCACCCGAAGCATTGAGCTGCGTTGCCGTCTACTGGGCGATGGAGAAACTGCAGCCCGCTCTGCCCGCAAACTTTCTCGGGATGCGGCGCATTTTGGGAGAGAGCTGCGGGCCGGAGCCGCCGGGTTTCTCGGGGGAAGCAGCGGCAAAGCGGCCCCGGACAGCAGAGCCGTGGGAGAAACGAATACCGTTGTCAGCAGCGCCCGTGTGAAGCGAGCGGAGAGCAGAGAGCTCGGGGCTCGTTTCGGGGGGTGGGGGGGGGGACGGCGGACGGTGCTCCCCGCGGGGCAGCGGACAGCGGAGGGGTGGGGAGGGGGATAGGGGGGAGGGCAGACAAAGGGAAAAAAAAGAAAGAAAAAAAAAAGAAAAGAAAAGAGGAGACAAACACACACACACACACAAAATCGTACTAAAAGGTAAAGATTTGCGCCCTCTTTCTAAACCCCTTCCTGAGGATTTTTGGCCCGCAGCTGAGGACTGCAGCCCGTTCGCTGGGCTCGGGGCTCGGCATAACGAGGAGGTGTTTTAGAATTATTTGTAAATGTAACTTTATTTTAAAAGCATTTGTGTGTGTGTGTGTGTGCGTGTGTGCTTGTGTGTGTGTGTAGCTCCGCTCGCGATGCCGATGCCAGAGCCGCCCCACTGCCCACCCGCTTACAGCCAAACCGCAAACCTGTGTGAGCCCGGGGAGCTGTTAGCAGAGGGATCTGCCCCGCACCCCGCAACCTGCAGCCCCAGCCGGGCTTAGCGAGGCTCCCGGCATTGCTTTCGGCCGCTCGAAGCCCGGCTCCCTCGTGGGGAAGTTCAGCAGAGGGGGTCGTTACCCCGAAATATGCGGTACCTCTCCGGGAGGGTCTGCCCGCTTCGCCGGCGCTGAGCCCCGCTCCGAGCCCGACCCGGCAGCCCCGGGGCCACCCGAGACCTTGGAGCACAAAGAACAACACTGAATGATGCCCCGTGCCCTTCGGTGGGGAGAGACGAACGAAGCGCGTTCCTCTTTTCAAGGAGTTTCAAAGTACTCGCGAAATGCTTTTCGAGACGCAAATCAGCGAGGAATAAACTCGAAACCCGTTTGCAAACCGCAATTGGGGACCGGGATTTCGCGGCGCCTCGGCTGAACTTCGGGGTTCTGCCGCAGCCTCCCCACCTCTCCTAAACTAATTTCCGTCCCTATTACCCACGTATTGCTCCGTCCCTATTACCCACGCTCTGCCCTTGCCCGGTTCACTGCAGCACCGGGCACAGCGCGGCCGTCCTGCAGCGACAACGGGGAAGCGAGGAACGCTGCAGCTCGGGGAAGCGCACGGCCCAAGTGGGAAATCGGACTCAGGACGGCGATGGAGCAGCGCAGCGCTCTGCGGGGCGGGGAACGGCCCCTCCCGGTGTGGCTCCCTGTGCGGCTCCCGGTGCCTCTGCCCGGCTCCGCCGCCGCAGCTCTCCGCATCCCCGGGTGCTTTATCACCGACTTTTGCATCACTGTATATACTGACTTTTCTAAGCGGAGCCGCAGAGCTGTTGAAGCAGCCGTCCTCCGCAGCCGCAAACAATTCTCCCGGCGAGAAGTAATAATCAAAATAATACTAATAGTAGGGGAAAAAAAAGAGTTTCGAAATAGCTCAAATTTGCTCTCGCTGCCCCGTTTTGGAGCGGAGCGCTTTGTTATCAGCGCACAGCGCTGCGCTCGAAGCGCTTTGCGCTCGACTTTGTGAGCCGTCGCCGGGCAAAGGGACGGCGGGGGACAGCCGGGCCGGGCCGAGCTGCGGCAGGCGGTGGGGCTGTGCTGCAGGGCTGCCCGCATCGCTTTTGGTCGCCGAGGACGGCCGCGAGAAAAGCCACCTCGGGTGCGTGTGTGTGCACGAAGGAGCGCTTTAAGCGCAACTTAGGAAACCCCTCTGCTTGTTGCTCATCTTACGAATCCTTCCCAGAACGCTCCCGAAGCTCGGTGCTGGGACAGGGCAGCCCTTCTCTGCTGTCCCCTCTTTGTCCCTCCCTTAACTTCTCCCCCGGGTCAACCCCGGGCAGCATTTCCCGGAGGGAAAAGGAGAAAATGAAGAGAGGGACGGGAGTAGGGGGTCACTTTGGGGGCTTAATTAGAGAGTTCAGCATCAGCTCAGCAGCCGGGGGTGCCGAAGGGAAACGCAGGTCGGAAGAAGATCGGCGGTGCTCCCTTCCAGCTTACCCCACCGAGCACTTTTTACACCTCAAGCGTACTGGTTTCGGTTAAAGACTGTAATTGTGCTGTGAAGATGGCATTCTCTTCCTGCAACCCTCAGCTGAGTCCCAGGAACGGGCAGGGACCCACGCAGACACCCAGCTCCCCATGCTCAGCCGGGTTTCTTGTTCTGTTCTGCGTCTTTTTATTTGTTTGCTTGTTTTTACACAAAAGCAAAGAAATATGTCCTACAGCAACCAGTTCAGCTCACCCCAACAGCAACGTTATTTGCACGCATCCTCTGAATGCTCTGTATTTGGGCTAAGAGAGCTCTCAGTGTGCTTTGAGGGGGACTATCCCACAATTCATCCTTTCAGTTCAAATTGCCAAAGATGTGTTCACTCTTCTCTCAGCATCTCAGTGACCAAAGTCCACTCTTACTTCACCACGCTCCTGGCTGCCACCAACCCCCTCCTTTTGCTGCATGTCACCGCCAGATTTCTTTCTCTCTTTCCATACACACCACATCCCTCTGCTGTTGAGGAGACCCTCATGGTTCCACCAGCGCCTGCTACATTGTTGCTGCCATTAGTGTTACATTTCTAGTTATTCTTGCTTCTTGCCTCAGCCTTTGAAGTCGTGTAGAGACAATTTGATTCATTAGTACCCCCAGCTCGCAGTAACCCTAGCTTCTGCTTTACTTTC
Organism: Alectoris magna; assembly: GCA_030625065.1. NCBI lineage: Eukaryota > Metazoa > Chordata > Aves > Galliformes > Phasianidae > Alectoris > Alectoris magna. Next base: position 8,257,881 of record CM060562.1, read on the forward strand.
TGTATTAGAAGCACATGTTGGAGCCTGCATGTGAGGGCAAAGCTCCACCGACCGACTACCCTACGTAGTTCCAATCCTGCCTAAAATCCTCACCAGGCTCGGAGTGCTGCCTTTCCCTGCCTGGGAACGCCTCATCCCCTCCCTGCTGGGTGATGCTCCTCTGTGAATTGCACGCTTTCTCCTCCTGCTCTTCTCATGATGGAAGCTTTATGACACTGGCACAGTCTCCACCAGAGGACCACTTGTCACACCGGGCGCACGATTTATTCCATTCCCTCTTTCCACTATCCAACACTTTTCCTACAGCCTCCCCTACCTGCCCGGCTCTCTGTCTGGCAGCTGGGCCTGCCTGCCTCATGTTTTCCCTTGGACGGGTTCCTGCTCCTCGCAGAGGGTGCCCGCTTTGAAGTGGTGCTGCACGCTGGCTCTGGGGGCTCTTCCCGGCCGACGTCGCACTAAGCACCCCCCTCCCCCCCCCCCCCCTAGACGCATCACCTCCCCTTGCTTTGATCAGATGAAACCCATTCACAAGTGCTGGAGCAAAAGGCCCGTGGGTTCCCAGCCAAAACCGTCCGACATCAAAATATCCTGGCTCTGACTTCAGCTGGGTGCTGGGGCTGGCCAGGAGCACGCAGAGCCTGGAGAAACAACCATTTCGTTGCAGTTTACAAGCAAGCCCTGTTTGTTTCAATCAAATGAATTGCTTGTCATTTTAAGCAGAATCAATCTAAGATTGGTTTAAATCAAATTCAGTATTCATGCCCCTTCCCCCCCCCCCCCCCCCCCCCCCCTCTATTTTTAAAAGTTAATTTAATATTATGCTGCAGACTACTTTGCTGCTTGGAAAAGGCCCGTTTCCAGGGGCCAGCCCTGCACATCTGGATGGTGATGCAGGGAGCAGTCGGGTCACATCAGTGCTGGGGATCCAGGAGCACTGTGACCCAGCCCATGTCCTCAGGGCCCTGAGAAGCCTCAGCTGGGGAACTGTCCCAGCATGCTGCAGTGGGTGAGCTCCGCTCTAGAAAAGTCCATTTTTGCCTTGATTAAATTGTGATATTGACAAGTGATTGTCTAGGATGAAATATGAGGGGTTTCAGCCCAAAAGTTTGCTGTACACTTTGCCAAGTTTTCAAGGATTTGTGACTATTGGAGGCTACAGTTGGAAAAACCCTGTGCGGGAAGGCAGCAGCAGGGTGCCTGCAGCCAGGTGCAATATGCCTTTCCTTTAACACTACAAGCTGGCCACCAGGAGGACAGATCTGACCTCAGACCTCTGCTTGGCACCCCTGCGCAGAACACTGTGCTCCATCCCCCCAGCTGCATGCAGGCACCAGATGTGCACTGGTGCTCCACATCTGCCCCAGCTGTGGCCAAGCTCCTGCCTCTGTGAGCATCCATTCTGCCCCACATGCTTACCAGTCCAGCATCATCCCTCCTCACTCCGCTCAGCTCCTCCAACTGCCGACCCCCTTGGCTTCTTACCAGTTAGCCAGCAGACTCCTTCTTTCCCCCCAGTTCATGCACATTTCCCTGTTATTCTCGTTGCCCCTCGTTGCCCTGGCCCCTCGCCAAGGATCCTTCCTCTGCCGAGTTTAGCTTCTTACCCCCCAGGAGGGGAGAGCTTGAATTTGTTTCAACATTTCCTTCTTTTTATTTGTTTTCTTCTGTTCTGCCGAGCCTGTAATTTAGTTCTGCTGACACAAATGGTGAACCCCATAGTGGGAATCTACTTAGAAACCCTCTCTGAAGATATTTGGCTGCATCACTGCAACCTCTGGCTGTTTGTTCCCCTAAAGCCAACAGCAATGAGGGGTTATAAAATGCCTCTGTGCACCGTTCCTTGGCTAAGAAGGGGGTGCAGTGCTCTGCCATCTGAATGAAGGTCTGGAACAGAGAGAATTTGCATTCAGCCTTGCATGAGGCACCACACCATCACCTGTTCCCTGTATTTCCTCAACAAATGGTGTCTCATTCTCAGCTTATTTTATGTCTGCGCGGGGACAAGAAGGCAGAATTTACGTGTGCTAGTGTGCATTAACTTCTGTCCTGACCAGTGCTAATTACTGCTAATTATGTGGGCCAGTGTTAATTCTCTTAGCAACATTACTGCTGGCCATACACTTCTGAAAGTGCCTTTGGGTGAGGTAGCTTACTTTGAAAAGATATTTATGTGGAGAGTAAATACAGAGCAGCTAATACACCGTAAATCCCCCTTGCTGGATTGCGGGCTCTGACGGCTCCATAGCGCTGAAATCCCTGGGTATGAAGGCAGAGGAACCCTCTAGTAAGAACCACTCAATAGAAAGGTGTTGGGATCACCCCGTGTGATCCTGGGAAAGTAATTCTGATCTGGCACTTCTCTGAAATTGGCAAAACAGTACATCCCTCACCATCTCAGGGGCGCCGTATTTCTTTTCCCTGCCTTGCCAATCGTTCTCTTCACTTTCAAACAACGTCCTCCAAACCCTAATTGTTTTTATGCCTTTGCAGTATGAAACAGAAAAGCTGTAAACCCATCGTATTTTTCGAGGCAATGTTTTCCCCATTGTGCTGTAGCATTACCACCCAGAGGCCTGGCGATTTGCTGGGAGGACAAATGAAGACATACCGAGCGCTTCGGCGCTTGGCAGGGTGGCACCACAGGGCTGGAAGGTATCACCGGGCCATGCACACTGATTTCAGCAGCTCCGCTCTGATTTATCATACAATCATAGAACCGTAGATTGGCCTGGGTTGAAAAGGACCACAGCGATCATCTGATTTCAACCCCCCTGCTATGTGCAGGGTGGCCAACCACCGGACCAGGCTGCCCAGAGCCACATCCAGCCTGGCCTTGAATGCCTGCAGGGATGGAGCATCCACAGCCTCCTTGGGCAACCTGTGTGACACCACCCTCTGAGTGAAATTTACGGGGCTGGATGCCCCAGAACTGCTGCCTGCCCCTTTCACCTCCCTGCTGCAGCCCCGGACGCGCTCCTCAGTTTGTGGTCATTAACAGCAGCTGTCGGAGCAGCGCTTTCCGAAGTGCCACATCCCTTCAGAATCATCACGGGTTTCACATGCTTTGCCTGGAAATATGCAGCAGTTTAGTTTGTATAAAGGCTGCATGAATAAAAATTTAATCTAAGGCTATCGCTGCTCTAACGGCAGTAATTTCTCTTAAAGGCTGTATACAAAGCATACTAAATACTGACTATAAATAAGACTGTATTTAATAGAGGAGAGAAGTGATTTAATGGCCTTACTGGCAAAACCTTCCCTGCCACTTCTGAGCCCAAATCTGGGTCTTTTTTCTGAGCAGAACTGACGTCCTTCAGGGAGAACTCGGACCCTGAAAACTCTGATTCTCAGGTGAAGTCATTCAGCCCAAACTTTCCTCTGCAAAAGGAGAGGAAAAACATCTTAAAGGAAATATGTGTTAAGCAGAGGACAACCCTTTCTTAATGAAAGCTATGAGGGGATAAAAGTACATTCTAATTATAATAGTTCCCTAATTATCTGCCTAACATCTCATTTTTTCCGTCTAATCCCACTTTTAATGACACAGTACCTTTTTTTTTTTTGCCTGTCACCAACTGAAGCACTCTATTTTCCTGACTGTAAATCCTTCTAAGTGGCGATATCAGAGGAGTTCTGCCACTGCCCACCAGCATACACACTGCATGGCGGGGAACATCCAACCACAGCTTGGGGTAGAGCGTGTGGATGCTCCCTTTCAGAACAGCCCCCTGTAAGCCCTATGGGTTTTCTCAAGGAAGAAAGCCCTCTCTAAACCACGCAGCTCTTTGAGCTGTGTGGATTTTCCAGCAGGTTGCTCAGTTTTCCAGATTCCTGCCGTTTGGTCTGACTTCCAACCAATGCTCAATGGGGTCCCAGTGCTGGCTGGTGTTGGAATGAGACTTGGCCTTTGAACCACAGCGGTGTGCAGCTTGCAGAGAGGAAGCAATATGGTATCATTGAGCTACCTTATCTCCGGGCATCTGCTCATCGAGATCTCACCCGGTGATTACGGCTGGGGAGGAAGTGCTGCTGAGGATGGGAAGGAAACGTGTGCACAGGGTTCCCACTGCTGGCCCGCTGCTGGCTTCCTGCTCCGGTGAATCCAAGCCCTGTGCTTCCCTGGCGCAGGCACAGAATTGCCCTTTGGGGATGTTGTCGGGCTTAATGGATACTGGCTCTAACAAAAGGTGCGATGTCAGTGAAAAGTACTCTTCAAGGTGATTATTCAAACGTTCATTAAAATGCATTTTGTTCCATCCTTTCCCTTGGCTTGTGTGGGAGGAAACTGAAAGATTCAGGGCTTTGTGGGAAAAGGGGAGAGTTCGCTCTTCCCTTCGGGTGTGGGAGCGGGGTGTACCGAGGAGAGCCCTTTGGCACATGGGTGGGTTTGCACCAAGGCTCCGAGCCAGGCTGCAAGCTCCAACAGCCCCGTGGCTGGCATGCATCCTCCAAAGCACAGAGCCACAGATTGATGGCACCTTCCCTGCACAGATCTGCATGTATCATTCACTTAGCCTTACTCCTGATGGAGTTAGGTATCATCCTTTATTGAAAATTATTCCTAATGTGTATTTAAGCATTAAAAATGAATGCGGGTGTGTGATAAAACTTCGGGAATAATTTATAAACAGCTAACATAACGTGAGATATGGAGTACTTGGCTGCCCCGCAAACCTGTGTGAATGGCAATGCGATGCCAGAGAGAGCTTCTTCCTTTGTGGATGTCTCCTTGCATCTCGCTGACCCCTCCATGGCTGCTTGATAGCACTCATCTGCCATGATGGGGCCCTGGGCAGCCTGATCTGGTGGGGGGCAACCAGCCCATGGCAGGGGGTTGGAACTGGGTGGGCACTGAGGTCCCCTCCAACCTAAGCCATCCTATGATTCCATGATGCTCTGATTCCATGAGTCTATAATCCTATGATCTGGGGCAAAAAGCCACTGCAAGTAATAATTATCATTGCTTCTTACTAAAATGCTCTTACTTGCTCCTATAGTTTTTTCTAGAGGACAGGAGGGAGATGAATGCTTTGTGGCATGCAGTGGTTGCAAGGCTCGCATTGCACAGTGTATTGCACAGCTGGGGGGCCAGCATCACTCACATCTTTGCAAGGGCTGAGCCTCTCTGGTCTCTCACACTCTCATGTTGCTCAGTCCATTCCCCCATGGTGCCCTAGAGTAGGTTTGGTGCAGGGTCCATAGTGTGAGCTGCTACTGAGGTCTTCCAGCACCAGCCTATTTCTCCTGAATGTGGGCCTTGGATGTGACACAAACAAAGCCAACAGAATTTGCTCGGCGTGGCAGAAAAGAGCACCTTCTGTAGATTAAAAATCAGCCAAAATCCAAGCTGTGGAGCTGAGCATATTCTGCAGGTCTTCTTGCCAGTCCCACAGAAATACTGTTCTGCAGAAAACTCTGCTTTTCTCCTCAAAGTTGCTGGTGGTGCGGCCACACAAAATACTATTTGACATCTCTTCTCTGGAGAGAAGGAAAATCCTGTCTGAGATTGGGGATGGCAGCATGACTGCTTCCTCATCACATCGAAGACCACTGGAGTTTGCCCATGTACGTGCCTAGCATGAAAGACCAAAGACATATTGGGGATGTGATGAGGTTGCATCCCGTCCTCATCCTTCTTTTTCTTGTCATCTTCTTCCTCCTGATCCTCCTCTTCTATGGAGCTGACATTTGCCAAAGAGAGGGATCCAAATGTTAAGTTGGACAAGGACCGAACTTGGGCAGCATCTAGCCGAATGCCTTGTTAGTGTGCTTTTCTCTCCCTCTGCTTTCACTCAAATATTGACTGGCCTCATCCGTTACTAAATGGATTGTTCAGTTTCATTTTTCAACACTTCATTTCTTAGCTTATTCAAAGAGATTCTGCTTGGTGGACCAGTGGTGAGACTGGCTGCCCTTTGGACAAATTTAGCTCTGTTAGTCAATTATTCTGGCAGGAAACTTTTTCAGCATGCTGAACCATCCTGTGCAGGCTGCTGAAGTCTAAGAGAAGGGCACTGTGTACTGGTGGGGCCCCAGATTCCCTGTGGATGCTGGAAGGACTCTTGCACGTGGGTGGCCCACTGATAACTAAAGCAAGAGAAACAACAAGCAAATTTTCCACTATCTTGCAAAGGTTTGTAAGAGCTGATGCAGGCTCTGCTTCCCAAAACAAGGCCCATGTGCAGTGCTTGCTCTTGCATTACTTGCTTACCCGATGCAGCTCCATTTCACAAAAACAGGGAGGACGCAGCCCCCGGACACTTCCGTTCGTCCATATCCTCTCAACCCTTCCCTGCCAAGGGTCTCAGAGCTGTGTGAAGTCATTGCCCCATCTGAAAAACAACTGCTAGAGAGCAGCCTCCAGCTTGTTTGAGGCCTTGAGGAGAGAGATGATTCCTTCACTGCCAATAAGATATTCAGGCAGAAACACTCTTGGCAGAAATGTATGGGTTTTCTGGCCCTATCTGTGCCTTTGGATACATCCCGTTGCACAGAGTGATGCAATCCTTGTTATCTATCTGAATAGAAACTCAAGTTAAGATAGCCCTCATGTGTTTCTGATGACCAGATGTTCTCTGTAGCACTACAATTTACTGTATTACACCCTTGTTGATACTACCACTCACTTCATCTTGGAACAAAATGTAAAGAATCTATTAATAAGGAGCAATAAAGGTCATTATTTCTGCTCTTTAACAAACAAACGTCATTAACTTCTCTACTTATCAGCCCATCTGGAAGCTGCTGAAGAACTCTGTCTTGCAGAAATGACAGCAGAGCATTTTCTTCAGCAAGTACCCATAGCTAATCCTCTCTGGAGCCACCTGGAAGCTTCACAGCACAGAACAGACTCATCCACGACATTCAAAAGTTTGCCATAAGTCATGAGAATTTGCGTGGAACCCAATGGCCACTGGCCATCCTGCAGCTTTCTGAGCAACTGCTCCCCTGGCAGGGTCCCAGACCCGGGCCCATGCATTGCATGAGCACAGAGAGCTTGCAGATGGCTTTGTGCCCAGGGGCACGGAGTGACATTTCTGCACAGAGCTACTCCTGCTTTGCTGAATTACTTGGAAGCTATGATTGGCATAAGCAGAACATATAGCTCTCTACAACTACCTGAAAGGAGGTTGTGGCAAAATGGGGGTCAGCCTCTTCTCCTGCGTAGGATAAGAGGGAATGGCCTCAAGTTGCACCAGGGGAAGTTCAGGTTGGATGTTAGGAAACATTTCTTCTCCAAAAGAGTGGTGGGGCACTGGAATGGGCTGCCCAGGTGATGGAGTCACCATCCCTGGAGGTGTTCCAGAAACATGGAGATGTTGTAATAAGGAACATGGTTTAGTGGGGAAGTATTGGTGGTAGGTGAATGGTTGGACTGGATGATCTTGGAGGTCTTTTCCAACATGGATGATGCTATGACTCTGTGATTCTATGATTCTATAAGTTTCAAACTGTCAAGATTTGATAGCAGGCTTTCAAGAAGAACTTCCAAAATTAACTGTGCAGCGGAAAGCAGTAACCTGATCTCCACTGTCTTCATACCTACACTTCCAATTTTGTGGAAAACACTCTCTCCCACCTCTCAGTACAAACTGCTCGCTATATTTACCTTAGTAAACATAGGTAAACTCTCCTAGTGCCAGCCTTCCATACCTCTCGGACATTGCTGCAGTGGGCACTGTATGATGAATCCCACTAATCATTGCTGCCAGTCATTCCTCCTTCCTGCTGAGGCCCTTCCCACCCAAGGATCCTGAGGGCCTCCAGGATCACCACGTGTGCAGTGTGTGGTACCTGGAGTGCTGCACGGGTCGGAGGGATCTGTAGCGTAGCTCCCAGCACACGCCAGCAACTTGCTGGCGATATTAAACCCGGCAGCCTGAGCCAAGAGCAAAACACAAAGCCTGCGCTGGAATCAATTTTCAGGCTTTTTTGGATGGTTCCATTTCACTTCTTTCTCAAAATAAATCAGTGTCTGCAGAGCAGTGCTGGGCATAGTGGTTTGGCCACAGGATACAGAGCTCAGACTGCGGGCAGTGCTCCCACAACTCCCCACGTCTTCACCCACACTGCATTAACACACAACCGGGAACAAGGTCTCCCTCACCCTCCTGCTTATTGTTGGAGAAACGCTTCTGATTGAGATGGAAAATGCTCTTTGGTCACCCTAAGGGCTGGGAGCCCCTTCTTTCTCACGCTGGCCCTGGCTCCAGACCCCCCCCAATAGCTCAGCTAATGCACCTATTTCTCATCGTTTCTCATCGCGCATCCCGCTGCCTTACAAAAAGCCAATGAATTATTCTTGTTTTTAGTGCAACCACTGAAGATATTTCAAAGTGAAAAGGAATTGACCCAACCTACTGTGCACATTATTTATTCAGAGGTAGTACAAAAACGAGTCCCTGATGTTACTAAAACAAATCCTAATAAGTACAGAGAGCATCAATTACAGGCTTCCCTTTATAGTCCTATATATCTCTTTCCCTTTCTAGAGATAGTATCACATGTGAGGGGGCACCGTGTTGGCTTTCAAACCTATTGAGCTTTCATAATTATAACCTCTGCTTTAACCTCTTTTATAGGACACACTATACCGCCTCACGTTATGTTCCTTGAATCCCAACCAGCCCTCAGAGAACGTGTCTTTAAAGCTTGCTTCGTCTAAGACGAGCGGAAAACGGGAAGCATTAAGCATTCATAATGCCGTGCACACACTACATCAGGGTGCCCAAGCAAAATACGTCTTGGGAACACGCTTGGAATCTCACTGTAAGCTCAGTAAATATTCAGCACGCACATACTCTGACATAATTAAACCAGGAAAGTATTAATTGCAGTGGAATAGATGGATTTCTTTTCTTTTCTTTTCTTTTTTTTCTTTTGTTCCAGTCTGTATGAAGTGTCCTTCTATTTAATCAAAAAGCTTGGAACGACTCCTCATCTATCATAAAATTTTTTAAGGACATGATTAATTCCATTGTTTAAATTCTGTTTTATTGCCATAAGAAACTCTCATAAATGATCCCGCACCTTTTTCTGCGATCATTTCCTTCTAAAGTAATACACTAATTAATTTCAATTAAATATATGTAAAGGAAGATATATTTTGAAAAATGCTTCTCCCGTGCCATTTGTTAATATATTGAAAAAGTGTAAACCTTGGAACATTTAGCATAGAAAATATTCATTTTTGGTAATTTCTCAAGGGGGCAATTTATTAAATGAAAGGCTTTTAACATTAGCTAAAAGCAGCCTTGTAAATCATGGGTGTCATCAAACTGCTTCATCACTTCATTAATTTAAAAGATTATTATATGCGTAACTGACATAATTTTGAACAATGTTACATGGTTAATTTATTAATGTAGAAAAGCAGAAATGACATGCTGAATTGATTTATTATTATAATTGTATAATTTTAGGACTTTTCTCTGTGACTTTCACCAACTGAGCAAATGATTCAGGGCAAAACTGCGCCATTGATTTCTTCCAAGCATGGCTCCTCCTTGGTGTCAAGTGGGGACGGCGGCTTGGAGGAGCCAACCCAGCCTCCTTCTCCGCCTTCCAGCACCGGCTGCAAGGCCTTCTTAACCACCTCCGGTCACCTTGGCCTTGTGTTAATTTTAAAGTGCTTTTATTTGCCTCCCAGTGGCCAAATGCATCTACAAGTTATTGTGGTTACGCTAGAAACCACCTCGAGTGATGGGTTCCTTGTTGGGCCCTCACTACAAGAAAGACACTGGGGCCCTGGAGCATGTCCAGAGAAGGGCAGTGGGGTTGTGAGGGGTCTGGAGCAGAAGTGTGATGGGGAGAAGCTGAGGGAACTGGGGCTGTTCAGTCTGGAGAAGAGGAGGCTCAGGGGAGACCTCGTGGCTCTCTACAACTGCCTGAGAGCAGGTTGTGGAGAGGTAGGGGTTGCTTTCTCCTACCAGATAACTAGTGATGAAGGTGATGGCCTCAAGTTGCACCGGGAAAGATTCAGGTAGGGTGTTAGGAAACACTTCTTCTCCAAAAGAGCAGTGATGCAGTGGCACAGTCTGCCCAGGGAGGTGGTGGAGTCACTGTCCATGAAGGTGCTCAAGAACCGTGGAGATGTGGCACTGCAGGAAGTGGTCAGTGGGCACGGTGGAGTTGGGTTGAGGTTGGACGGGGTGATCTTAGTGCTCTTTTCCAACTGTACTGATGCTATGATTCTATGATAAAAACCTGGTTCTGGGTGACTATGCTTAAAAGTGCTTGTACAATAGGCTCTCCCCATGCACAGAAAGATGTCGTTGGTGGAGCTTGCTCTGCCCCACCGAGGATCCTGGAGCCCCATGGCTCGTGCAGAGCAGCCCCCAGCATTTTTGGCCTTAATTCTATTAGCCAGCAGTTAGCGCTGGCTTCCTGCCCGAGCCGAAAATGTGATGCAGCATCACTTCTTTGCTAGGCACTACTTGGAAGCACGGTTAAAGTTGGATTCAATAATACCACACCACATTTGGGATTATTTTTAGATGGAAATGATGCATGACTCCGAAACCCTGCAAAGCCAGTGGAGCATTCCTGTTCCAGCACAAGTGCGGGTGGGCGGGTGCACGGATTGCATTCAAATAACCTTGCTCCAAAACCTGCAAAGGGACACAGCTTGGATTTAACCAAACAAGGTCCTAGTTCTGCTCTGCAGCCTTCTATTTTCGAGCCGAACTCTCACAAAAACAGCTCAAAGTGTTGCCCACGTTTTGGCAGAGTTTCCATCCCCGCAGCATAAACTGCATTGCTCCAGTTGTGCTGAGACACGATGGGGTGGATGCAGAGTGATTGCACAATGCTGCTGCAGCATATTTGCACCACATGAAGGAGTGAACACTTTCAGCAGCATGGCTGTCTTACCCTGATGTCCCCAAGCCTCTTAGGTTTGTGCATTTTGTTTATTCCAAGCTGTCTTTGGTTGACTAGACTCAACAGGTCTGGGCTCTAGGAGGGACATCTGAGATGCCAATAATGACACCCAAATCAAAGGACTGCCCAGCGGATAAAATTTAAAATGCAAATTAAAGACTATAGTGTTTCAGAGCCATCGTTAAGGATCCTGCATCAAAAAATGGTGTCACAAGAGCATTCTGGGCAATTACGGACAATTTTTAAGAGAGAATTTTTCTTTCCCTGTAATCTTACATAATGCCTTTCATATGTAATACCTTGAGCGCATGCAGTATGCAAAACACTCTACCAACTGTATACATGCAGAAATCATTTCACCATTAAACGCAGACATGCCCAGGGTGCAGAATGGTGACCAGATGGGCTGAGCGAAGCACGCTGTACAACTAAAGTGCAGGGAATGTTTTAGCAAGGGCCGCTGGGGCAAACCCAGGCTCCTAGGAGAGCACCACATGCTTGTCAGTGCACACAGAGCACAGGCGGGGCCCTGATTTTCAGATACTGCCCCCCAAGATGTAAACAGTGCAGAAAGGCATCCTTCATGCCATCGCTCACGTATATTATTCCAGTGCTCCCACCCTTGATAGGATATATTATAAATTTCCAATTACTTCTGGCATGCGTGAGGCTGACTTTTAGTTTTTATGATGGTCAATTTTTATTTTTTTTCTAAGGGTGTCACTAAGGACATAGGGAAACAATTTAGGAGATTAAAAAAGAGAGAGAGAGGGAGAGAGAGAAAAGATTCGAGCCAAATGCTTTCTTACAGGAAACATATATTTGCACAAGAGCGTCTCATCTAACAAAGTTCTACCATATTCTCCCACAACAGACAGGAACTCATCTGTATTAGCGTTTTAAGAAACGAATCCTAAAGACCAGCAAGTGTCAATAAGCTGTCACGAGCAGGATTGATGGCTCTTCACAGGTCTCTTCTCACGTGAGTGCAAATGACTGTCCCTCGGTTCATCACAGGCATTTTGGTCAAAACAAACTTTTCCGATTTTCACACCACCTTTAAAATCCCAACTAAAACAAAACAGAGGATCCGATCCTGTCCCGCTGCAATCAGTGGCAGTGCTCCTCTTTGCCCAATTGAATGCAAAATCAGAATCCCAGCACGTGCAAAAGGACTATCACAATCTTCTGCAACCTCATCTTTCAGGTCATGTCATGAGGTGAGAGTGAAAGAGAATGAACTTGTCCCAAACCAAAATACACGTCCTATGTGACCTGGAGTGTATACATACCAGGCAGGAAGAGCTGGGCTTGATCCGACTTTTGTTTCATATTTAGTGCAGCAAACATCTGCTAGCCTTATTACAAATTGCACTTTGGTAGTCATAATTAGTAACCGCATGACTCTGTTCTACATGTGACGTTCTCAAAATCAGAAAAACATGGAAGAGTGGAAGTATTCCGTTAATGTACATTCTGGATGTTCTATATAACCACCATATGACTCTTAGCTCCCCATTCTCTCTTGATGCAGAGAGATGCCTTTCTTACAAAGGAAGATACTTTTCCCTACTTGACAGCTCAGTCACAGATTTCCTGGTGGTGAAGATCACCACTGTTGGTGTCTCTCAGTTTGCTGTGAGGAGTGCTGCCTCCAGAATGGAGGAAATCTGAAAGCCTCACTCACCTTGAAGCTTAGGTGGGCAAATCTGGAGACGTATTAAAGACAGCAACAAAGCTCAGCTAAAGCCGTACAGCTGCACATTTCCTTGGTGTTGTCCCATCCATGCTTGACCCATAGAGCAGATGTCTTCAAGATTACAATCACTGGCAGCAACTTAATTTAGATAATTGAACACCCATAAACCTCCCAACACGAACCAGTGTGAAGTCAAACGGAGCACCCACATCATCTGCTGGAAGCAGGACTCCACCTCCTTAGGCCCAGCCTTTACAAATGTGTCACCCACACAGGTGCTACAGACAGTTACTGAACAGTCGACTTGCTCTGGAGCTTAGCTATTTCTTATACAATTTTCTCTAGTATCTAATCTCAATCTCTTTTGCTGCGTATTAAATTGATTATTTCTATCCCTTCCCTCAACAGACGTGGATAAAAATCTGAGTGCCCTCTACTTTCTACTTGGAGACAGTGGAAGACTGGCAGCCCTCTCTAGCTTAAAAGAATCTCATCCTATCAACCTTTTTGCTCGTTTCATCCTGATATTATAGAAAACCTAAATCCTCTCCAGAGCAAGTCATGCTTTCTCTGCTTCTGCAAGAGGCAACAGGGCAGGTTGAATTGTCTATGAGAAAATGGCAGAGTCAATAAAGCAGGCAGCGCTCCCAGAGAAGATTTATGGCCGAGGCACTAGGAGCTGTGCTGTCCGAGTGCTTCTACTGGAAAGCTGTGGGGCACAGCCAGCCCATCCCTGCCATGCCAGCAGCAGGCTGTGGTGTGGCTGCCACTCCTCCGCTGGGAAGAAGGGCTATGTATGGGCAATTAGCATTTTTCAAGAGTGGTGCTGGAGCCTGCTGGAAGGAGAAGTGAAAACAAACATAAAATAAAAGCCAGGCAAGAGGGTAGTATTTCCATCATCAAAGCTGACACACTGCACTGTGAGTCCTTTGAGCAGCACAAATTTGATGTGCAAACCCCTTTGAAAGAGAAATCTTTGTATGAGCATTTCTCGTAGGATAATTTTAAGCTTCAGCACTTCTTTTCACAGGGGCAATTTTAAATCTGGAACCATTCATGACATCTAAGGTCACGGAGTACAATTTCTTTTGGAGCAGGGGCTGATTAATCTCTCCTGAATACTCCTATAAACACTTCTGCCGAGAAAACTGTATTCACAAGTAGAGGTTTCCATAGTCAAAAACTAGATATGCTTGGGAGGACAGGCCAGACTTCCACCAGTACAATCAACCCCTTGAACTGATGGGCTGGCACCAGTGGAAGGGTGCTCTGAAAGCTCCCTACTTCGCTCTGTCCCATCCTCTTGGACAAAGCCACCAGTGGCCACTTCTCCAGGTGACACTTGACTCGGCGACATCGTCATGCAAACCCATTACTTGACTCATTACATGGCTTGATAATTATGTTATCAAAGTGAAAACTCTTTTCACGTACCAAGGGAAGGGGCCAAAGCAACACACTTGAGCATTTTCATGCTTGAAAAGTGATGCTTCTAGAGGGATATATAAACAGTTAAGAATTATCATGGTCCATGTACGTGCTCATGAAAAAGAAGATATCACAGAACTCAAAACAAACTAGTAGGACAATAAAACCCAGCAAAAACCTTAATTCTGCCTCCCTCCCTCCCCCCAGGGTTAACAAAACCTCTCCAAATCAAGAGAGACCGCACCAGCAGACAACTATAGGAGGCTTTACATTGATGTTTTCTTTCTTTGAAAAGGCTTTAAATGCCTTTCTCATGTTTTTACAAAAGCTTTTACATTTTTGAGGGGTTCTCTTTCTGTCTGAATGCCACCACTGGTAAAGGAAAGGAAATTCTTCATGTCCTTTTGTTGAAGCTACTGCAAGGGCTTCATGAGAAAATTCCACATGCAAGGAGTCCCACATGCGACTAGAAGGAGGAAAAGGCGACCATGGCACAGGAAACAAACAGATGTTTCATTGATGGCAGCATCAACAAATCAATATTGATCAATAGCAAGATCTGTCCATTACCCCCAGAGGTGACTGACTAGATGATTTTCCCAAGACCTGGCTAGGCTGAAATCCAAGGGGATTCACTCATTTGTACAAATGGGCACAAAAGCTCACCCCCAAATGGCAGCCAACCAAGCCAAACACGCTCCCCACCAACCTGTGCATATAGCCTTGACCTGTAATTAGTAGAAGACCTAATTCTTAACCTTAGTGTTACATCTAGTTTGCAGAAAGCTAGCTGTTACTCCTTGTTTTGGGTGCCCATCCCCAACACCTTTTTTAATGATTATCAAACCTTCATGGGCCTTGCTGAAGACATCCCCTAGAAGACACTCAACCCACAGCACTCCTGTTACATTTGAGCTGCACTTGAGGAGAGCAGAGAAAAGGAGTGGAAAAAAAGTCAGTAGTTGGGAATGGAAAGGAAGGGACGGATTAAATGGAAAGCTCTGCCAAGACGCAGCCATGGGGAGCTAATTCACCCTGGGCACAGCAACTCGAAGGAGGACTGAGTTTAAAGGGTTGGAGTGTAGGAGACAGCTGGGATTCAGCTGGTGATGCTGCTGGATTATGCTGCTCCAGCACAGCCTAGAAATGACACTGGGATGTGTTTTATGTGTATATATGTGTGTGTGTGTGTGTGTGTGTGTGTGTGTGTGTGTGTGTGTGTGTGTGTACTTGTATATGTACATACATACACACACACACACACACACACATATATATATATATATACATACACAAGGACATACATACATATTTTTAAGTGACTTGTACAGGAAATTTTTCCTCACTGCATATGAAAGCCGTTCCAATTCACCAAAGTAAGAGACTTGGCAAGTCAATTACAAGGAAAGTAGAAGTGCTGAAGCATATGAACAAATTTTAACAACATGCAAGCGTAACTTTTATTGCCAACAGTAGATGTACGTTGGAATTTGAGGGAGGAAAAGAAACCCTGATGAAGTGGCAAAAAAATGCAGTTGTTTTTCTTTATCTACAGAGAATACTGTGGTTTCATTTGCAGATGAATCACTTTGTTGTGATTTATTCCGTTTGTAAATGGATCTGATTTATTTTCCCAGGGGATTTGAGAGGTTTTTAGTAAAGCAAGTAACTGAGCTGGCTAAAATGAGAGGAAGCATAATTGCACTGAAATGTTTGAAGAAGATCAAGTTAGGGTGTCACCTGCCAGAACGTTTTGGCAACAAAACAGAACCAAAATCCAAGTATATAGGAACATAAACAAAAAAAATGTAAAGAAACCCAAAAGAAACTGATCCAAAATGAGGGAAAACTATGATCCAGGCTAACCAAACACAGACCTGCCAGTTGTTAGAAGACAGCCTTTAAAAGAATGTCCTCCTTTGGCGCATTCAGTTCTCGGGCACTGTAATGTCAACTTTGCCAAAGCAATTAAAATGCTTAATAATCATACCTGGATCTCATTTATATGGCGTGTGAACAGAGCAAAGCAGAGCGTACGGAAAGTGTGCTGTACAATGAGATGAGGTTTATTTCCTATCACAAGTGAGCTGGTAATGAGATAGTTCATATCACAGGAAAGACATTAAGAGCCAACAGATTTATCAGCTTCAATAGCTTTCCTGCACCCACAGTCTTCGTTTGGTTATTTTGTGTCCTGCGGAGAACATGGGAGTCAAGGATTCCATCCAGATCTCAAGGGTGAGTGGAAAGATCCTTTGGTTAACTCAGTGAAAGAGGATCTGGAACTTTCCACAGGTGACACTGTTATACAGAAACGTGAACAGAGAGTCTGTCCTTCTGGTAATATTTTTAAGCTGATTGTGGTGAGCCAGCTCCAGAGGCAAGCAGATCCTCTCAGAAGCAAAATCCATGTGACCAAATGAGGGAAACTCTTCAACTTGCTGGAAACACTACCGTTGCAAAGAAGATTGAGTTTGCATTGCGGAGGACCAGACTGACGCTTGACTTTCTGCCACTGCAGAATGTATTTGGGTAACTGGGCTACCTCCCCTGGCAGGAGGGGACTCCAAGTCTATTTCACCCAGCAGTGGAACACCTACTGCTCCTAAAGTTTGTGTTCCTGAGGCAGGTTGGGAAGAGCTGACAATGGGCTTTGGTGCCTTTGCTCAGCCACATTTCCTCTTCTGGGATTTGTCGGGAAGAGGGGGAGGGAGAAAAAGGAAGAGGTCCAAAACCCTTTACTATCTCTTCTGAGCTTGTTGTCTTTTGTAAGCCACAAAGAACAGATTTTCTTTTGTAAATCCTTAGTAATTAAATGAGTACTTCAGTGGCTATATTCTTCAATGGTCTTGTTTCCTAGGTTTTGCCTTTGACAGTCATATTTCGCAAAGGCTGCTAAGATGACTAGGCACCTTACCCTACTTAACACTAAACCAATTGATGCCCGTGCACACTGCATGAAGGAGGAAAAGTTTCATTAATGGCACTTCATTAAAGAACTGCACTGGAAAGCCCTAAATATGACCGAACCAACTGAAATCCAGAGCAAGCTGTCTATTAGGAAAGCAACAAAGACAGTTTCGGAAACTGAACTCTGGCTCCACTGCAGCGGATTAGGAAGAGTGATGGGATTAGTGTTTAATGACTTGGGGCAAGAGACAAAGGGAATTTCGACAAAGAGGCTTAGATATGGAAGAATTAACACTCTCTATCCCAGCCATGCCTCTGATGACTTCCAGCATTCTTTCCTGGCTCTGCCGACGTTGGGGAGGGGGGAGGGGGGGGGGGGAGGGACAAAACAAAAAAAGACTAGCGGGGCTTTAATACCTCCTTAGCCTTTTCTTATCACAACTCTTTCTCTTTGTAAAGAAAGAAAAGATCTTTTAATTTTTCCTAATGCAATAAGCAAAGTTGCTAAGGGCTCGTGCTTCAGCACACTGCAGACGATCACATTCCCAGCCATGCATGCATGGGTGATGCTCCACCACGCTACAGAACTTCCTATATGTGTGTATATGTATTTATACAGATAAGGGACATGCTTTTAAAATTACTTCAAAGGGAGTGGAATTTTCTTGCTGTTGCATGGACTCGAGAAATCCTCCTTGATTTGGAGTTGTCATACAGCAGGGATCAGTGTGACACAGGACATGATCCATGCGCTCAGACCTTACGCTTAACCACAGACCTTCCCCAAGTGGCTCTGCTGAGGGCGGAATGTGTCCCAGTGACCAGCGGTGCTCAGAATTTGGGGTGCAGAATGCAGAATTCCATTGGAGTAGCTCATGATTTCCCTCAGCATAAGAGACAAAGGGAGAATAAGCAGTAGATGTATAGCAATCTCCATTAACTAATAATAATTAAAAAAAGAAAGCCCTGTATGGAAGCTCTTCAGCTGGAGTATGGAGACACTAACACACCTGAGCTTCAAGCAGCACCTCGGCCCCTTGGGCACTCGTATCAAGGAGACACTGCTTGAACAAACACAGAACAAGCCCCAGCCACCTGTGGGGGACCTTAGGGTTACCTCTGCTGAGAGGTGCTCCAGGACTGTCCTTGCACCATTTGGGGCTCCTGTTCCCCTGCAAAACCTGCTTGCCCTGTAAACCAATGCAATGTGTATTTAATATTTATTTATTTATTTATTTATTTCAAAAGCAACCCAAAATGATCCCAGAAAAGCTAGGTATTCATTTCACATGTTAGCCAATATGAAATGCTCCCAGAGCAGCTTTAGACTCCAAAGTATTATTTAACCAGTGTGGTTTAGTAGGACAATGGCAGCCCCCTGCCGTAATCCATTCAGGGGCAATACCATCAGTCAGTGTGAAATTAAATACATTACAGAGTAAGAGCTTAATGCGTTTTATAGGCAGTTGTTCATCCACATCAAACTTTAGCTTTTAAAATCCCAACATTTGATCCCACAACAGGAACCATGCCTTGAGAATGAGATTGGCACATTTGCGCTGCCAGCAGGGCAGAAAAAGCAGAGCGCAGCCTTTAGTGGGAAATGCAATTTGCCTGAGAGAGAGAAACGTTTGCATCAAGGGAGCTCTGCAGAGCCACAGCCACTTGTAATACATGAGGCGGGGCTGGCAGCATGGGAAATGCAGACCCAGGGCTGGCAGCAGGTTGGTAGAACCAGAGCTTCGTACCACAGTGCGTACAGATCCCACTTACCTATACATACAATTATAACCTAGTTTTGTACATTCATCTATACAAGTGGTGGCTCTGCTCCTCCCAACCCTACTGCTGGGTCCTGCCCAGAGGTGATGCTTGCACAGGCTGCAGAACCCAACTGCTCCGGCCTCCCTCTGCCCCGGCAGCAGCCTGGACTGTGCAAAAAGCTCAGTCCATAAAAGAGACATAAGGATGTGCCAAGTGAAGGAGGCTTTAAATTCTGCTCTCGGTTACACTTGCTCAATGCAGGAGTAAATTCCATTTGCTTCAGCTGAGTTACTCCGGATATAAATAGGTGTAAGTGAGATCAGAACTCGGTCCTTGGAGAGCCTTCTGCCTTCTGTGATGCTGCTTCTTGAAATGAAGTGCTGATAAGCCCCACTGGTAAAAAAATTATTATTTAAAATATCTTCAGAGCTATCTGTTGCCCAAAATGGCTTTTAACTGTTGAAAGAGCATCAAACATTAAAAAATGCATAATCTGCTCTCAGCACTGGCACGCGGTGCCAGGAATATTC
Source organism: Alectoris magna (assembly GCA_030625065.1). Classification (NCBI taxonomy): domain Eukaryota; kingdom Metazoa; phylum Chordata; class Aves; order Galliformes; family Phasianidae; genus Alectoris; species Alectoris magna. The sequence continues at coordinate 8,277,093 of CM060562.1, forward strand.
ATCAGCCTTATGTTTTTGGATCGTATGTCACAGTGGATTATCTGACATCCATGAACACTGACTGCTTCCTCCAGTTGTGGCCACAAAACTTGTTCCCAGGCATGTTGCTGGGTGCTGCTACACCATGCAGTGATCCCTGCGTTCGCAGCCAGGGCACTGCATCTCTCTCCCTCTGAGCACCATCCCAGTAATGCCTTCCCCTTTGAGCAGCGAGAGTCAAAATCGATGAGCTTTCTTTAGTGACGAACATTTGGATAACACTTCAGAACGTTTCAGGGCTCCAGATGCTATTTATCCAGCAGCGTGGTTGGAGAGCCGTAAGCCCCACGCCTAAAGGAAGGCTTTATTGCCTGGGGTGAGTGGGTGGGAAACTCTTTAGGCTCAAATGGGGTCAGTGAAGCTATAGGCGAGCGCCACAGCTGACTCCAAACACAATGGGCGAAGGGCACAAAAAGAGGATGCAGCGAAGTCAAAGGAAGAATTGAATTTATTTGTGGGCTTCTATTGTTTAGCTAAATGGGGACAAGAAAGGAGCCTCCTCTGCAAAACATTTTGACTAGGCAGAAATACCTGAATTCACAAAAAAAAAGTCTTTTTTTTTTTTTTTTTTTTTAAATTTTTACTTCCCCCTCCTGCTGCCCAAACCAGTCCTTTAAAAGATGCTCCTCCGGCCTCTTTTCTTCCTTCCACTTGACTGTGCATTATGTGTTTTTCTGGGACAAGCAGCAATCTGTCTGAAGAGAGAAGAGGAAAACCTCTCTTTCCCGATGCCTCCTGCTCTGCTTCCCTCTGTCCCTTCTCTCTGCCCACCCACAGAACCCTGCAGGCACACTCCCCTCCCCATGCTGCAGCTCTGGAGCAGGGCAAACCACTCCAGACAGCACAGCAGCTCAGACCAGAGCCCACTCCGTGCTGAGAGCGAGTGTCAGAACCAGGATGTTTGCCCAGACATGCAGTGATGGTGTTTACATTCAGTCTTGCTTTCTCCATCAGTCCTGTAGGGCTGCTCTGAAATGCGAAGTGAGCGTGGAGACCTGTACCCTGGCTGTGCTGCCTGCTCCCAGTACTTAGCATAAGCCTTGAGATACTGAATATTCTCATGAGCGTTTCAAGTCCAACATCACCCCATCCCTCATCTCCCATGGGTTTTGATCCCTTCTGGCTGCAAGCCTGACAACAGAAGCCAGAGAGTCAGAAGCAGGCTGGCACACTAACCCAACGTTTTTATCAGACCATTGCAGCATGATGCTGGGCACTGGTCTTAGGCTCTGACTCACTGTCATACCTTGTGTACACTTCACCCTGGAACTGCCTCAGCAGCAGTAAGTTGCTGCCTGACTTGGCGCAGAGGAGACTTACGGCTGTCAAGTACAGAAAATACAAATCTAGTCTGGTGCTCCACTGGTGAAAATGAGAATGCGATGGAGCCCTGCATTAAAAATAGAGAAAACCCCTGAAGATCAGTTAACTTTTCTCTACTGTTTTCATCCTTAGATGTGCAATAAAAAGAAAACAGAGGAAGTGAAGTGCCCCCATAGCCATGCATTCTCCTCCTCAAAAAAGAACTAGAAAGGAGACCTATTTTCAAAATGCTTCTGGCCAATTTTTGGTATCATCTTAAACTGAGAGATCTCAGCTACGTGTCTCAACTACTGTTTCTTACATAAAAAAAAAAAAACCTTGAAACTTGGAAATTTCAGGGCTCCAGATGCTGTTTATCCAGTGATGTGGTTGGAGAGAAAATGCAGCTTCTTCTGTTCTTCACTTCTCCCAAGCCAGTGAGTAACTGGATTTCACCAAACCCAGAACTAGTCTATAACCTGTCTCCATGACCATCATATTTGGATGCTTCCTTCACATCAGACTGCTTTTGGTCAATGGATAGCATACCAGAAAGCTGACACATTAGCCTGCCAAAGTAAATATCTTCCCTAAAAATACAGAATTGTGTACAGCTTCCTTTAGGAGGTTTTCAAAAGCCAGAGGTTGGGTTCATCCGGTTTTAAATATCTCTCTGCCTCCCTGGTTTCCCAGCTGACTGAAACGCCAAGGCAAGCCCATCTTAGACTCCCACCCAGAAAGCAAAGCATTCTCTTGCAGGGCACTGCTGTCAGTGCCTCGAGGTGGTCTCTCCAGCAAAAAGTCACTCAGTGATGAAACTCTCCTGGTGCCGGGCATTCTCCTCTATTATCACGTTTGTCTTGCCCCATGGTGGAATATTTGTGCCCAGCAGCTGCCTTACATGTGGGACAGCCCTATAGACCATGCAGAAAAGGGTTTGTTTTTTCTCTTTATGAATTGCTATCTTTGATCCATATTTCACACGTTTCCCCGTGCAGGCGCACAAAGACAAATATTCATTGTAATATTTATGAACACAGCCCGATAGTTACTATGGTTTCAAAGAAAACAGGAAAAATGGATAGGAGACTGGATGCGCTGCCCACTGGGCGGCCACAGGTACAGCACGTGCTGTAAATTCGGCTCAAACTGACTCACCTCTTTCGATGAGGTAAGTGTTGACATTAGACAATTTGGTGGGGAGCATTTATTTCTGCATTTATTAAAACGTCAGTAACAGCAGGGGTAACACCTCCTAAAAGGCTTGCAGGTGCTTGTCTTCAAAAAAAAGTCCAATGTTTGAAGAGGATAAAACGCACAAATTGCATTTACAGTGATTCACCATTGGCTGAAAGAGAATAGATATGTTCGGTGCTTAATTAATACGTGTAATACATAATTAACACCACTCAAATCCAAGGGACTGGCCAAACTGCTGAATTTCAGCATGTTGAGAACTCCCCACAGAATCAAAGCAGGAAAGCAGCATTTATGCCCATTTGGACATGCTGATGAAACAACGTGCTTAATTTATTCAAGGGCAGTGCTTTATACATTCCCAAATGCAGGTGAACGCTACCTCTGAAATGCAAAGTGCTCAAGTGAAAGGGAAGGGAATGAAAAATATATTGGGGGAAAAGCATTCAATATGTAAAAATAGCTCTGCAGAGGTCAGGGCATGAAGAAATGCACGATGCCTACAGCCAAAGCACTGAGCTGGTAGGACGGCACCAAATTCTCTCTTTCTCTCCGTCCCAAAAGGTTTCAGAAGGCTGCTCGTGTCTCCCTCTCCTTGGCTCACTGGAACCATTGGCAGGGCCAGAATGTGACGTTGCCTTGTTCACATCACAGGGAAATATAAACCGAGGTCAAGGAAACCACAACATCTGGAACGTGAGAAAAGGATTTACTGTTAAGGGCTTAATGAACTCTTAAAATAAAGTTCTCAACATCGCTAATTTGTTCGGGCTTCAAAGGGGAATAAAATGAGATACTGGAAGAAGGTTTTATTGCTCTCCCGAAGAAATAAAAAGTGCATCAGAGCTAAAATTAGCAAAGCACAATGACAGCAGAGATAACATCACTTATTTAGCTGATGCTAGGAGAAAATGCTAACTTGTGACTTCTAGGGATTTATGCGCAAATTACTGTGGGAAGAGAGAAATGCCAGGTTCTGGGGTTTGCAGCATCCCTGAGCTGACGGGGATGGCACTGGGTGAGACGTGCCAACGCCTGCAGGCAGCAAGGACTTGCCCAATTCTGTCGGGCCAGGTGGGTGGAAGGATACCTCTATCTACTTGTTTTAGTTCAAATGCTAAATGCCTGCAGCTGCAGTGCTTTGGTTCACATTGGGAACCATTTCTGCAGTGTCCAAAGGGAGACTGCTTAGATGCAAGGAAAGCTGGAAGACACACATTTATGCACTCCAGGAACTGTCAGGCATTCAGATCATGGATCCAGAGGAAAGGTAATCCCAAGGAGACCCCTCCACGGTGCACGCAGAGGCTGGGACAGGTCCCCAGCACTGACTGCTTTGCTCCTGTGTGCTAAAGCAAACTGCAGCACAGCTCAGCCGCTTGGGCAGGTCACTGCTAATGTTCCCTCAGGCTATTTCTGAGCAGCCTCCTATAAGCACTGACCCTCTCTTTCACTGCTCTCTCATAACAGCTTCATCTGCCAACAGGCTGGGGGCAAGAAATGGGGTACAGGTACAGGTTGTTCCTTGGGCAGCTTCACTCCAGCCACATGCCCAACAAACGAGCAATAAAAAATCCACCTGGGAACTCATACCTCCCTCCTGCAGGATACTGAGCATGATGGTCTTGTTCCCATAGAGCAGGCGAGCAAATGCTTCTCTGCAAAGGCACCATTGGCTCGATCCCTAGTTTTCTCACAGTGCAAGTCAGGCACAATTCCACTTAAATCATGGGAGTTTCTGCTGTGCAGGGACTGGAAAAGAGAGACTTGGGTCCCTGGGATCAGGATCTAATTAGGATTGCCATTCACTTCCCTGCTTTCAGCAAAGGGCCATCTATCACCTGATAATTGAAGCTGCAATAATTTCCAATGCCCAGGCCAGGAGGTTAGTGGAACAGGAGCACATGGAGCAGCAACTGGGCAATTTCCCCAACACAACTCTTTGTCAGGATTTCAGTAGTGCTGATGACCTTCTTTTACCTTCAGCCATCAATACAGCTGCCTACAGCTTCCATGACCACACAGAACCGCGCATCAGCTCTGCTGGATGTGAAGAGGGGCACTGGTATCCAACACAACACCTTGTCCTGCTCTGTTGTGAGCAGCAGGTGGAGGATTGGCCTCGTGAGATCCTGATTGCTGCATGTCCCTCAGGTGCAGCATCCCAGGATAGCCACTCACAAAGCCCCAGCACAGTCTTTCTCTGCATTAGAAAAGACAACATTTTTCCCTACATCCATTGTGTTTTGGGCTTCCTGGCAGTATGGAAAATACGTGAAATTAACACATTAAACAACAGCATTGCAGTGCACATTGGAAGTGTTGGTTTGGGGTATGGGTGCCCACCCTGCCACTATACCACCACAGATGGTAGTAAATATCCTCCACCTCCACGCTCATGCCTACGAGGTGAATACCTCACTGGTACTGATTTACTCTTTCCCAGACCACACATCCCATTACAACATCCTCTGGGCAAGGATCTCTAAGGACATCACCACCATCAAGCTAAGGCTCAGCTGCAACAAGAAGCATCAAAGCCAAACTTCACCCAAGCATGCTGGGGGCTGATATAGCATCAGGCATACAGGCCAGCCTCCTCCCATTTCACAATTATTAATTATAAAATAATGATTTCCCTGAGAATGAAATTTAATTCTTCAAGTGTACTCACATCTGTGTGCAGTAAATATTTCAAAGTGACTTCAGGGAGGAAGGAATAAGGAAAAAAAGAAAAGAAAAGAGAAAAAAAAGCTTACATGAGCTTAATCTAACTATTTTCGAGCATAAGCTCATAAAATATTATTTGGGGAAGATTAATTGACTAACACACAGTGTTTGTTCACAGTGCCAAGAATATTACTGATGCTCCAGTTGGGTCCCTTTTGTCCCCACTCTGAGGATGGCTGTGGCCATGGTCTCATGGCCCAACGGGAGCAGGATCCTCACCCTCCCTGTTTCTCCCCATGCAGAAAAATGGCAAAAATTGACCATTAGCCGGGGATTAGCTCATACATTAAATAATGCTGTAAAACACTTTTATGGCGCTACTTCCAGTGGCTTTAAAGATGACTATTCAGGACATCTAAAGCTCAGGGTAAAACAGATATATGCACTTTCTTTTCTTTTTTCTTTTTTTCTTTCTTTTTTTTTTTTTTAACAGTAACATTAGCTTTAAACAACGAAGATTACAACTGATTGCAGAGCAGCAAAGCACCGGCATGTACAGTGAAATCATTCTCTACCAAATACAAAATATTGTAAGTATGATCACGTCATAATAATTACCTAATCCCTATTATTTTGCTTTTAGAATATTTACTTAGGCTCAGGTTACTAAAATTTCAAATAATACGGGCCCTGCTGTCATAGCTCTTTATCCATCTGAATCGTGGTCTCTTGTAAACAGTTCTGTGATCTGATTTCCATCGGGACAAGAGTTGTAAAAGGCTGGGGATTTGTGATGGATTTACACGTATACTGTTTCAGTTAAGTTACCAAGGTCGACTTAACAGCCCTTTTCCTCCAAGTCTTAAATACATTTGCCACCCAACCTCCTTCTGCAACGTTCAAGGAAATGGGTGCTGTGATCGCAAAGGGTGCTTGAACTCCACTCCAAGCTCCCATTTACACTCTTCCAACCAAAGGTGAGATTTCATTTTGTTGCTTTTCTTAAAAAACAAAAAACAAACAAAAAAAAAACCCAAAAAACCCAAGCTTGGTTGAGTTGCTAGAAAGCCGCTCTTGCTCATACACACGTGTGCAAAACGCAGGTTTCTTTGAGTTTTTCAAAGGTCACTCTTCTTCCCAGGGTTCAGAAAGTAACAGCATGCCGCGCTGGCTGCTAGGCTGTGCTGCAGATATTAGCATGGCCTTCTGGAGCCCATGGTTTGCTCTCAGGAGGAACGTATCGGGTTACTGACCCGGTAATAGGCAGGTCTTGCTAAGAGCAGGGCTCCTCCAGACTAAACACAAAACAAACAAACATCGACGCCCTTCCATTACCTGGGACGTTCTTGGTAATGTTCCGCCAGTTGGGCTTGCGGTGATTGTGCAGAAATGTACTGATAATAAAGGTAAATGAAACCCACAGCTAGTTCTCAGCTCTCAATGACTGGTTTGATTGTTTCGTTCGCTTGGCAAACAATTTCTTCTCTAAATGTTATTTCAGCCACAGATATTTCTCTAACACTGCAGAAAGAATCAGATTAAAATATGATACAGAAGCGGCACTTACCTTGGGCTGATTAATATGCTTAAGCTGTTACCATGCCACCATGCTTAAAAGCATAAAGATACGCTTTTCTACACCAGTCTATATATATTGATACCTCCTGTGTGCCAGGAAAACCTCTTTGATTAGTCACACTAAACCACCGCTTAAGTGGTATGAATTTCTCAGGCCTGCACTTTCCATAATCAAGTAATAAATTCTGGGACTAATCATACACGGCGCTGTCTCTTCCCTGCGACGCGCGAAGAAATTCATCAGGAGTTTCTCTAACGGCAGGAAAGCTGCAACACCTAAGGAACTGAAGACGTAGATGATAGCTCAGAGCAAAACTCGTTGTAACGCAGACTGAAGGCTGTGCACCACCGCGTGTGTTTTGGGAAGGATTTTCGTTTGGGCACCAACTTCTCTCTGGTCCTACTTTCCTCAGCGTGTGCTGCTTTTTCAAGGGAGAAAAAGCCTTTGGTAAAATCCAAAGTGCTTTTAAAATGAAGGCAGTGGGGATTTTCTTCTTCTCCTCCCAGCTCGTGTGGCCACAAGGCACAGACACCGTGGTCTCATACAACCCAAATTTCCTTTCTCTGTGGACCATCTTTCAGAGCTCCCAGTGGCAGCTTTGGACATGCGTGATGTCCGAGCTGGGAGCTCGGGAGCTTGCAACGAATATCTGAAACCAAAGGGTCTGCAGAGTGCTCCTCAGCCCTCAATGACAACATTCTTTAAAACTGCGCGTGAAATTTAATCTAATTCTTTTGTACTCATGTTACCATACACTTGGCTTAAGCGTTGCGTTTTTAAGCCAAAATGCAAAGTTAATCTATCATAATGCCCCTCCAGGTGAGATTTATTATAGACCACTTTCTAAAACCAGTGTGCTCGATGTGCATGTGCATACCATATTCATCTTATTATTATCCAGTTGAAAAATTCCCAGTGTGTGCAACGCCTCAGATATAATAGCAGGCATGCCAACAGAATATGACACTTATGCTAATCTGCACCCCGCTGTGGAAAAACATACACAAGGATTCCATTACCACATTCATTAGGCTGCAGTGCACTTCATCTTGAATAGGGATTATGAACTATAATAGAGTGAAAACAGTTGATTGAATCCACTTAGCCAAATCTCTATGACATCAGCCAAATATTTCAGCGTGAGGAAGAGGAGGAGCCGAACCTTTGCCTGGCTCCATCTCTCCCCGATGCTTTTTGGTTTGGGGGAGAGGGTTTGGGGACCGCCAAGGTCCCGATGACACCTTGGCACTAACAAACATTGAAAGCTGCCCAGGAGTTAGGTGAGAGCAACGTGACACGGCCACGGGGACTTTGCATACATGTGCACTGGGACTGGTTTTGCATGGATTCTACCAAATTCTGTATGCACCTGTCATAAGCTTTCTTGGCACCAATGGAAAGGATTTCCAAGCCAACCATACGTGCAGCAAAAAATGCCAGTGACATCATTACTCTGCTTAGATGGTAATCACAGTCAGATGAAAAAAAGATGTTGTCCAGTTCCACATATTCAGGTTTCCCAAGTATGCTTTGAGTGGATATTCAATTTTTGCTCCTACACAATGCAGTGCTGCCTGACAGCCTGCCTTTCTTGGCAGAAAACTGGACTCAAACTATTTAAAATATTGTCAGAAATAATAAAGAATGGAACACGAGTTACCACTCGAGAAATGTTTTGGAACTTACTCGTGTCCAGAAGAAAAAAAAGGAAAAAAGAAAAGGAATGAAGCCTTCCCCATGAACAAGACTCTGAATACGATAATAAAAACCTTCTGTGCTCAGCGTTTAGTCATTTCTGGGACTCTCTTGTTTATATACTTCCTTTTCATGTAGCAACTAAACAGGAAGTTCCTGTTAGCAGCAGCGTAATGTAACCAAAGGGAGAACTGCTGAGACTTGTGACAGACGCTGTTTGCTCCGCTCCTTTTATTTTTTCTTTCAGCTTAAAAAGAAAAAGAACAGAAAAACACAGAAAGAATCATCAAGCTACTAAACATATCCAGTATATCTAAACTTTGTTTTGCCTGCATGCACCTGCATTGCATGGTACTTACTGGAGGCCCTTGCTGAGCTTAAATCCCCTGCGCTTCTTTTTCTACCCAAATTTTGGCAATGCTGGAGGTGGCTCTGGTGGGATAGATGAACCCAGCAGCATCCAGCAGCATTCTGGGGAGGAGACCAGCCCATTGTGGTGGAGCAGGTGGAGATGGCAGGGAAACACCTAAGCCCTTCCCTCCCAAAAATGTATGGAAGAGAGCTGAGCGATAAAGGGTGCTTGGAGGTGCTGAGGAAGAGCACAGATAATATTCTGAGCCATAAAAGCAGGAGATGGATGGAGCAGATAGGAGGGCTGGGTACAAATAAGGTTTGGCGGCAGCAGTCCCGTGAAGGGCAAGGGGACAGAGATGAGATGGGGCTCGACAGTGCGGCAGCTGAGAGGGACTGGCCAGTGGTGGTCCAGATGAAAGACTGACCTGGTTTTGGAGTTTGAGAAGGAAAAATGAACTCCTAGACAAAAAGCAGCTTACAGAAAGGCAAGGCACCAAGAGCCAAAACCAGCTCACGTTGCTGCATGGCAACTAACCATCCCTAGGCAGCTGCAGGGCTTCAGGGAAGTGCAGCACGTCCTGGGCTTAGTGCTGCTGTTATCACGCTGCTGAGTTTTGACTTGCAAGTTTTTAAAAGATATCCCATGTTTGGAATTGCTGAGCCTGCAGAGTTGCTAATGCTGTTGGTGCAGATGGCCTCAGGGTCCAGCCCACCACCTCACAAACCCCTGCTGGACTCAGGGTTTGCCATTAACCCATGCAGGCTAAATCTGTTGCATGGGATTACTTCCTATGCCCCCACAGCCATGCTCCAGGATCAAGCATTGGGTTTCTGCACACATACAGGTACATGCTGGGGAAAGGATGCTGAGCGCTACATGAAAGTGCAGTTTCATGGAAGTTCAGTGTTTTATGATGCCAAAACTTTCACCTATAGGTCTGGTCTTCCTGGAGGAAGGTTTCCCAGTGGCTTCAGAGGGAAGAGGTCTGTGGCCAGCAGCAAACAACCCCCAGAGGAATGAGCACTGCATGAGCTCCCAAAGGAAACACAGCTCCCAGGGACAGTGCAAGAGAAGAAAAAGAAGCATCACTAAAAATCTAAAACACTTAATTTAGCAGAGAGAGGGAACAAACTCTGGGGAGGATCTTTTCCTTTAGTTGAGGTCCAGCTTCTATTTTTCAACTTTGAAAGATAAGTGGAAGCATCAAACAGGTTGAACGAGGCACTGTTTTCTTGCTACAGGAACATGGCCCTTTGCACCGAGACTGTAATACAATCCATCCTCTCTGGGACTGCAAATGCTACAGTGCAAAACTGTGTTTGAAAACCTCTTTTATCATTCATCGTCTCCAGACTGAAATCATTTTTGACAACCTCTGCAGAAAACAAGCAGCTTTCTGGCTACTGGCGAGCCGATTAAAGGGAGGAAACACATGTTCACTGTCAGACAGAGCCCCTGGAGAAAGCATTGACAACCTTTTAACCTCCTTTCCCAGTGAAAGTGCCCAAATGTTTCTCTGGAATAAAACCCCAGCATTGTTTTAAGCATCTTTTCATTTAATGCACTGTATTTTTCGAGATATGTTAAAAGTCAGAGGAATTCCATTTTAATGGGGAGATTTCAAAATCTGTTCAATTCCCATGCAAATGGTAATGCAAACAGCTATTAATGGGAAATATCTTTCCATGGACCGATTTTTTTTTTTCTCCTCTTTCTTCTTCCTTTTATTTCATTTTCTTTTTTTTTTTTTCCCATTCTTTTTTTTTTCCCCTTACTGTCTGACCACAGGTTAAATGCCAACACATTGAAAAGTTCACTAACCTCTGCAGTGATTTCTCAAAACAAGCCAAAAAGCCGCAGGAGTGAAATTTTCTGAACAGTAGGAAGGCTGACTAGCAGACATTATTAGCACTTTGAGCATTCAAATCTGGCCGTGGAAACTTCTGTGAGTTACAAGATGCTGGGGCAGGAAGCACCACACATTACCAATGTATTTGTTATCAAGGGAGCCGGTTTCCACTGTATTTAATCATCAGCAAGAGGGGAAAATAAATTTGCTTTTCAGAAGGAGAACAAGGATTTTTTATTATTATTTTCTTCTTCTTTTTTTTTCCTAAAAGAAGAAGAAAAAAAAAGGCTTTCAGAGCAATTGGTCTGGCTCTTTGTAGTTATAAACGTCCACTCAGAGGTTGTTTAACATTTAACCTTGCTATTTTTACCTTAATATCAGCAGCTGGAATAGTTCTGTCTGTTTTGATAAAAACGAGACTTTTTTTCCATGTTGCATATTTGCTTTTACAGCTGAAAGGAACTGTTCCAGCTGAAGTAGGTAACTATAAAACTGCAGCGGTCTGAGCCGCCTGGGAGAGGAGGAGATTATTTGATTAAATGTTCCTGTAAGTAACTGCACACGGCACTGCCCAATATTTGCTAATGAAAGATAAAAGGCTGCAAGCTCTGCAGGTATGACGTCCCACGGGGGTTTGCTTCTCCCTTCCAAAAGCCCCTGTTCTAACCACACTCCACGGCACTGCTGCGATTTCACTCCTGGGCTTTGTGGGGATCACGGCTTGGCCAATGTCAGGGGCAGTTTGCAATTTCCAGCATCACCCCAAAAGGACTTCTTCTGTTCTGGCTTCTTGTTTCATTTTGATTTCTTCTAAAATAGCTTCACGCCAATAACCAGGCTTAAAGCTGTCCAAATCGCATCTCCCTCTGCTCTCAGCACCAGTCCCGTTGGCACATGGCTCTCCATCACCAGCCGTACTGGGAGGTGGCTCATAGGGGCATGTGCCACAGGTGTCCCTTGTTGTGCCCTCTACTGGATCAAACCTGCTTGAAGTCATCCAAGGGGAAGGAAGAGGGGAGCCCAGCTTTGCAATGTGTTCTGTGCAAGACCAAGTCATTTAAACACCATCGGAAAGGGCTACCCATGGACGCAAGGCATGCTGCGGCTGAGCACCTTGCACTGGGCAGAAGGGAAACAATCCTGTCTTTCTTTTGGCCCACTCGTGTTTTGCCCCAGCAAACATTCCTATCTAATGGATCTCCCACAGTTACAGGAAGCAATCTCGCTCTTGTTTTAAGTAACACAACAACTGTAAAGGAGGAAATTTCCCTGAGAACAGAGTTGCCAAAGTAAAAGAAGTTTCTCCTTTCAGGGAGATGCTCGTTGAACAGCTTGAACTATCTTCCTGTATCCCAGAGAGCCCCAGCAAGACCTGACCATTACAGAATCTGTGGTATTCATCTTCTTGGATCCAAAATGGGCTCCCCCTTCTGAACTGGAGTACAAGCAATTGGTTGTGGGGCAGGGAAGGGGAACCAGATCTCATCCCTCAGCCCCATGCCTCCCGCAGCACATAACAGCTCCCCTGCAGGTCAGGTCTGGAGGAAGCACTGCTTTACCCAGCTTGGGATTATGTTGCAGGCCATGAAATGCCACAGATGCAGTTATGCTTGTAGGAAACTGCTAATTCTGTTCAGTCACTTCTGTGGCTACAGATAAATGCAGAAATCCAGAGTTTACTCTCTTCTGCTTTAGGCATACACGGCTGACCCTTCTCTCCGTGGATAACTGCAAGCAGGTGGGTGTAATCTCTATTCTATTTAGCCACTGTTCAAAGCTTATTTTCTGAAAAATGGCCTTCTGTCTTGCTTTGAAGAAGCCGAAACCCCCTATTTCTCATATTGACAGTTTGTCTGAGCAGTTATTTATTCCAGGCATGCTTACACTTGTCTCATTTCATCTTCCTGATACCGACTTTGCCTTGCATGATTTATCCACCGGATTCAACCAGTATGCACGGAGCCTCCTTCCCTTGGTTCATCCCAACAAGCCACTTCTCAGCCTTCCTTTCCACAAAGCTAAGCAGGGGATTCCTCACCCCTACCCCTGCAGGGCCTTCCTACACTGCTTGTTGCACTTTCTCTTAGGTCTTAGAACCACCCATTGCTCTTTGGGGTCAAAGAACTCCACAAGGCAGCTCCATTCCGCTGGCATGAAAATACATTTGCAAATATCTTTTAATTGGTATAGGCTAGCAAGAGGCTGAGCTTGACTCTTCCTCATCATTATTTACTGGTGTAAATACAGAAGTAATTCATTGTTACTACCTCATCATTATTAGCCAGCGTAAGTTTATAAATAATTCAGTGATATTCACATTACTATTATGTATAATACCATGAATTAGAGGAATAAATAAAAAAAAAAATTCATAGTGGTTACCATTAAAAAGTCAACATTAATCAATGTTTGCCTCAAAGTTCTGTACGAGATAGCATAGCCTGCTCAGCCCTCAGAATAGGAAATAAATGTGGTGCCTCAGATACCACAGTACAGGAACAGTTGGCAGATGCAGCTTCTAAAATGGTAACCACTGTAACTAGAAATTTAATTGGAAAGTGCATTGTATCATGTTTGCTAAATAACTGTGGCTTTCCACTTTTCTAAGTGCTCACCTAAATAATCCAGCCACAACACCTTCAGGGAAACTTGTCCACAGAAATTCCTCAAAGAGCAACCACATCCCACTGCTTGCATGGGATTCTGCAGGAACCATCTGTCCCCATGCAGTGCGACAGAAAGGGGGACTGTACCAACCCCATCCTGGGCTGCTCAGTCAGGACCTGCCTTGTTGCTGCGTTCAGTTGGTTCCCTGTTGACTCCTCCTACTACTAAGCCCCACTTGAGGCTAGCGCTGATGCAGCTTATGGTCACTCCTGACCAAAGTTGTAGGACTGTAGGTGCGTCACTACGGATCTTGCTGTCATCTCGCCAGAAATTAACACTTACACACATTCATATGCAGATTTATCTCTGATGGTTAACGGAGTAGTAAGTACTCAGGAAAGTCCTGATCTTTTTTTCTCCTGCTCAGCTGTATTTTGATTTAAAACTCAGACTATATCAGCAAGAACATCACCCTGAAAATGACTTTGTGACATGAAGGAAGGCAAATAGTGATGAGTGATGGTTCCCTAAATATCACGAGGCTCACTAAGGTTCTCAGGCCCATTTCTCTGTTATTTTATAGAAAGAAAATAAATAAATAAATAAATGAAAGAAGATTTTAAACCTGCAGTGCCACAAGAAGGTCTGGGTTAAAAAAAAAAGGGAAAAGCTGTTGAAATTTTCAGCAGCAAGTTAGCTAGGGACGTTCAAACTCTAGATTGAAATTTCCATTAAGGGAGAAAACAATCCACAATTCCTCATCGGAAAAACCAACAAAACCCATCAGAGGCCATCAATGGATAAAGGAGATGATTCCAAGAAGAGTGGAGACAATTAGTAAGTTCAGAAATGACTGAAAAGATTGGTTTCACAAGATGTAGAGATGCCTAAGACTTTTCTTCTACCAAATGGTTGAGTAGGAAGGAACAATTAGAAAAAAACTTATGGAATGCTCTTAAGACACACAAAAAAAAGTATTATTCCTCTGCTCAGCTACTCCTTTTCCACAGCCCATCCCTGCTTTTCTCATCATAGAGCATATGCATACAAACTCCTCCTCAGCTCTCAAAGTTGCCAGGAAATTATTCTTTCTACGACCATGGTAAAGTCTACAGGGATTAAGATCCAGAGTGAAAGAGTGATGATAGAACCCTTCAATTTCTTGAAGGCTTCCTGAATACATGAGACATTACAAAGCTTTTCTTCGATATCCCATCTGCATCTGCTCAAATGACATTTTATGCTGCAAAAAGAGGGCTGCAGCAAAAGCCATTCATTGCTTCAGCATCCCTTCAAAATTTCTGTATGGTCGTGCAATGAGTATTGAAAACAACAGTCCTCACTTTCTTTGGTGCGCTTCATCAAGGAAGATGCAACAACTACAAGTGGTATATTATTTATCAGATAAATCAACTATGTTTCCATCTGCAAATCTCATGCTCACATATTTAGAGAGAGAGATTTCAGGTTTAAGCAGCACAGCTCAGGGCAGGGATGAACCAAAGTGCTGAAAAACAGAATCACAGAATCACAGAATCATAGGGGTTGGAAGGGACCTCCAGAGATCATCGAGACCATCCCCCCTGCCAAAGCAGGTTCCCTACACCAGGTTGCACAGCTCAGCGTCCAGGCGGGTCTTGAATATCTCCAGAGAAGGAGGCTCCACAACCCCCCTGGGCAGCCTGGGTTGGGATCAAGCCCTTCGTATACAAACACACGTACACGTGTTATTTCCACTTCATGCTACCCAGCTCTCACACTCATTTTTTTATATATCCAAAGTTGGTAAAGAAAAAGACATCCTGCTGGGACTGCCATTTACAGAGTTCCATGGCCTTCATGGAGACACTGAGCCACCTTACAGTTTTTCCTTGCATATAAATCAATATAAGGGAGTTGCCCAGTACCAAAAAATGCAAACTCAGTGACTTCAGGGTTGTTTCTCACAGCCAATGCATACAGCCTTCTTGTTCTTCCCTAACCTGAAACTTGCAGAACAAGATGCAGAGCTCAGATTCTTCCTCAGGCTCTTACTGAGCTTTGATACCAGTCACTTCTCCCACACCCCAGTAAAACGTGTTTTTTAAATATAAAGTTTCGTACAAATATGCATCTAAAAAGAAACCGAACACTGACTGAAGTTTGCCTGATGAAACTGCCTGTCACAAGTCTTGATAACATTGACAATAGCAAGGAATTCATTTATTGCACTTTGGCTAATTAAACTGACCTACTTGGGAAAGCACAAAAGAAAAAAGCAAATTAAGCAAGAACCATCTTAAAGCTCAGGAAACCTTCTAGTGTCTTGGAAAAAAAAATCAGCTAGTGCCTCTCCATATTTACACGGCTCCAACACTTCCTGGCTTTTACTATCTTCTCTCCCTCAAGTTTCCATACACCACATACCCCAGTGGTATCTCACACACAGACGAGAAGCAGCAAAAACCCCATAAGGAAGCCTGTCTGTGGGATTTCCAGGCTTATCTGTCAGTCAGTAGAAATTAATATTTGGGAGAAGCCCCAGAAATTAATTACCACATTTTTGGAGGTTCGCCTTCCAGTAAACAAGACCAAACCCAACACACAACATCATCATCACACCCAAGCCATGCCTGGGAGATCAATATGAGTGGCGATATACAGATCACTGCATGGACAGGCTCCCATTGGGCTCGAGGTCAACTGGACCCCATTAGATGTACTGTCACACCTTGGTGCAGCGGGTGAGTGAAATACAGGCTGCTGCCCTGGGCTGTAATTCACCTCGCTGTAGCACGAGCCTTACCTGGAACTCAGTGCTTTATGCCTTAATAATATATCTGTTACAGCTATGCTGCGCAACGCTTAATTAAAGTGATATTTTCTTTTACTTGAATAATCTCCGACTGTTTTATTGTCATTTGACATTAAATTGCAATTTGCCATGCCACGCACATTTCTGCACACGTTGTCAATATGATCATAAAGGCACCATTATTGACCAAGAACATAATACTTACTGAGTGCCTTGAGAAAACACCATGATTTTTAAAGTTCTGCTTTCTCTTTTCTGTTGTTAAACCTCAATCGGTTTGGTTTCTTTAAAGCTCTTTGCTGCCCAATAACTCCAAGTGCGAACAGAATTTAATATTCAGTTGTCATGCGTGGCTCAGCTCTCACCCTGGAGCTCCATGAACTGTGTGCAAGCCTGGGTCAGCCCTTCCCTGGTGTGCACCTTGTCACCACGTGTGCATGGGATACGTGGGATACCGGTGTCCCCTCCGTGCCACCTCTGCCCCTTCTGCGAGAGCCAGCAGAGGGAGAGCCAGCGTCAGGGCACCAGCACTGGGCCCCCACTCCCCTCTTGGTCTCACAGATTGAGTTCAGGCTCCCTCCTTCAGGCTACATGAATCACTTCTGCCGTGAACTTGTGACCCTGTGATGCAGCACGCTGCTCTAGCAGGACCATACGGCAGCTAATGCGCAGTGACTTTGCCCTGTACAAGCCCCGACGGCCAGCAAGCTGCACCGAATTACCGCGAGGCAGCGCGTATCGCAGCAAGCTCAGCATGCACTGGGAATAAAACGCTTGGGTAGTGTTTCCTAAAGTCGGAGGAAAGAGCTAAATCCATGCGCTCTCCTATTTCACTCTGATTGAAGAGGTAAATAAAATAAAATGGGCTTACATGAAAATGTTGTCTGTATTAGTGCCATGTTATTTCTGCTTTACCAGCAAGCTGAAGAAGTTGTTGTATATTTTCTCTGTATTTCCTGCCTTGGTCTTGAATATCTGGAACTGAGCTGGTGTGTTTTCTTTGAAAAGAAAAAAAAAAAAAAAAGTTTGAGTACTACATTCAAGTTGGGTTAAATTCCATTTCAGCTGGATTTTTCCAAGATTACCAGTCTTAAATACAGTGCTGCACAAGAAGGGTTCCTGACAAAAAAAATAAAATCTTAACTAATTCGGAATTAGTGGGTTACCATTGCCCAGTGGCAAAGCCAGCTGCCGTGGCAAATAAGCATCCCAACGATGCACAGGATAACTTCAGCAGCCCTATGGCCTGGTGTATCAGTTACAGTAGGGTTACCGTGAGTCACTCTTCTAATGGCTCATCTCATTAACTACTAAGATATTGCCTTGCCATTAGGTATCGTAAGCAGAAAAAATGCTTAAGTTCAATTAGGGATGCATCTTTCACCACAAAAGCTTTAATGAAGTTGCAGCATTACCACAAGTAACTCAGCATGAATATATCTCTTTCTTTTTTTTTTTTTTTTTAATGACAAAATCAGGATTCTCATAGAAGTGGCTGGCATGTGTAATTCAATGAGCTCGCCTAAACAGTTCGTCTGTGGATCAAAAAAGCAAATTATACTCACTCGAACAGTTCGACTGCGGATCAAAAAAGTAAATTATATAAGTGGATACTGCGAGGCAGAAACATGTGGACACAGCTGTAGTGTCATGTGTCACAGCTTCGCTCTGTGCCAGCTGGCATCGGCACAAAGGCAGGCCAAGCCAAACAATTCCTGTTATTCATAACAGCAAACGCGCATTCAAAACGCACAGTGCAGGCTCTATAAAATAACTTGGTATTCAAATGGATCCACACTGCGGGACTGTTTTTTAATCGCACGCTGCTGCACTATGCATGTATACCAAAGTGTCCTCGTGGCCCACAGGTTCCTGTCTGTCCCCAGAGCCATGCAGATTGGGTCTGCCCATCCACAGGCTGCTTGTGCTTAGATCTGGCAGCTCCTCCTGCACTTGGTACACAGATGAACACCGCTGGTGCATTCAACATGCAGCTTTCAGTTAACAAGAGTGCCCAACATACACATCTATGCTTTATCAGAATCAGAACTTCCCCAGCACAGAAAATCACGTCGTTAAGAAGTGTGGTTATTGAGAGAGCAAGCAGTCAGGGCAGTTCCACAGACACACTCCTAGGCTGCATTTATATTTAGAACTTCAGTACGAAATGCCAGAGGTATTCATGCACTCTTCTACACAGGGACCTCTTCCAAGTATGCAAATGTGCTCCATGTATCTAACCTGAATGGGGACTTCATGAAATATGCCCCTACTGGTGGAGAGGAGAGAAAAAAAATATGGAAGAGGGAGTTTCATTCAGCTCTTTTCATTGCTGTTGAGACAAGGCTTACTTGGAAATCTCCCTACCCACCCCCCAGCCTCTTTCTCCATCCCAAATCAAGCCAGAAAAGAAATGATGAGCTTTCCTAGCAAACAGAGCTGATGTGAAGGCTCAGCCCCACACCATGCAGCTCCTGGGGCAGGTGATGGGTAGAGAAACCCAGGGCTGGTTGAGCCCAAGTAGGTAGCCTGCAGGGTTGCCCTGCGTGCACTTGGCCCAGGACCAGCCTGTGGCTTCTTCACATAGAATCATAGAATGGGTTGGGTTGGACGAGACCTTAAAGCTTCTCCATCCCCAACCCCTGCCATGGGCTGGTTGCTCCCCACCAGCTCAGGCTGCCCAGGGCCCATCCAACCTGGCCTTGGGCACCTCCAGGGTTTGGGCACCCACAGCTCTCTGAGCAGCAGGGCCAGGGCCTCACCACCCTCATCATGAAGAATTTCCTCCTAATATCCTCCTAAAACCAGGCTTTTATCTGCGCCAAGAGCAAGACTTCTTTTTCCTAGGAAACATAAATAAAAGACTGTGGATGGAGGCGACGGGAGGGGTGACACAGCTTCTATCACCTTGTTTACAGTAGCCACTCTTTAATGTCTGGTGCCTTGGGTTTGCCAAGCAGCATTCCATTTTTTCCCTCTGTAAATGTAGACAAGGAAAATTACACTAACACAACTTTCTTTTTTTTTTTTTTTTTAAATGTGTGTGTGTGCACATCGTTTATAGCCTGTGCTCTCAAAAAGCAGCCTCTTTCCCATCTTCAGGATAATTGGCACAAGGGTAATAGGTACCAGACATCCCCCATCAGGCACTGTGGTTTCAATAGGCACATCATTAAGGTGGCTTACTTAGGCCATGTCTCCTGTTGAATTAGTGGTCTACGGGCCAGTGCCAGGGAAGGGTTTGGGGCCTGTAGGCTGGCTATTGAAACATCTAAACCTTGGCCCCAACCTCAAAAGGAAGTGTGAAATGCCTTGGAAGACGTCCCAGTGTTCAGGCTTTCCCTGAGGTTGAAAGCAAAGCTCCTGCAGGCTCCACAGAGCTGTTCCACCCTGAGCTGGAGCAGCATCCAAGGGGAGCTTTCAAGAGGACACTAGCATTTCAGTTTAACCCTTCTCATAACATCCCTTTTAAACTTGTATTACGCTCAGTAATAAAATTGAGTTCCATGTAAACCAGCAGATGTTTCAGCAACTAGGGTTTGGGTTTTTTTCAGGCCAGACACAATTGCTCACAGATGTTACCTGCCACATCCGAGTGATTCTGTCAGGCTTGCTGTTTCGTACTAAACTTGGTGATGAGCACGTTGAAAAGTAGACTGCAAGGCAGGAACCATGTAGCTGCCCACAGCTGACCTGTCAGATCCATCAAGCTGGACCCTCATCCCACATAAGGAAACCAGAAGCAGACTTTTCAGACATACACTGCACATAAAGCCCCGGCTGAAACTCCTGCTGAGCCTGTTTATGACAGCATAATCCTCACCAAAAACAGGTAATAGAAAATGCTGTTCTTTATTTGACCATGATACAGTTATCCAACTGCAAAATTGGGTTGACTGCACCGATAACAATACCTGCTTAATGGGGTCGGGGGGGTCAAACATTAAAAAAGGCAATGAAATCTTGAAAACTCTCTGTGACTCCTTTTTTCTCCATATTCAATTGCAATAGATTTACTGAGCTGCGAAAATAAAGCATCTCTGGAATAGAGACATATTATTACAGCCTCTGACCTGGCAAACAAATGCTTATGCAGTGTGCCTAACGTGATGTAAAGAACTGGCAGGGCTGGAGCCACAGCCCCAGGCTGGCCGTGCACCGGGACACAGCTCACAAGGCATCACAGCCCATGGACCTGGCTGTGCTGAGCAGCCCCAAACCTACTCATGTCGTGGGGTGTGGAATGCTGGGGAGGGGAGAAGAGAGAAGAAGAAACCTTGGTTCAACCCCTCGCATAGGGGGCTTTTGCTTTCCTCCCTTGCCACACGAACAAAATGACTTGAGTGAAGGACCCATCATGACATCACCTTCGTGTCTCCTCTAAGAAAACAAGATACTTTATGCCCTCTTACTTCTTTTTTATCTTTAATTTTTTTTCCTGCTTAATTACTTCTGCTTGTTTGTTTTCTGATTATATTAACAATAGCCTATTCATTTTCTGATTCTTTTTGAGTTCACTCAGCCTCACACAGAGAAAATTTCCCCCGGAATGGGAAATGTGGCTCATTACCAAATGTACAACTTAGACAGGTAAGACAAAGCAGGAAGCCAAGTGAGCTACACGTTCTTGGTCTCAAACGGTTGCAGAGATGCAAAGGACCTGAACCTGGCTGACCCAGTGTCCCAAGGGAGAATGTTGTATGCAGTTTGGATTCAGACCTGGCAGCTCTGAATATTCACAGTGCTAAGCTGGGACAAGACTTGAGGAAATCGTTTTCTAACTGCATCATAGAATCACAGAACCCTTAGAATTGGAAGGGACCTTTAAAGGTCATCTAGTCCAACTCCCCTGCAATGAACATGGATGTGCACAGCTAAATCAGGTTGCCCAGAGACTGATCCTTGAAAGTCTTCAGGGATGGGGCATCAATCACATCACTGGGCAACCTGTTCCAGTGTCTCACCACCCTCACTGTACAAGAATTTTTCCTTATGTCCAATATAAACCTACCCTCTTTGAACTTGAAACCATTTCCCCTTGTTCTATCACCACAGACCCTGATTAACAGTCCTTCCCCCTTCCTTCCTGTAGCTCCCCTTTAGACATCCATTGTAAGGCCACTCTCAGGTCTCCCTGAGCCTTCCCTTCTCCAGGCTGCACAGCCCCAGCACTAAGCCTGTCCTCGTAGAGAGGTTTTCCATTCCTTAGACCATTTCTGTGGCCCTCCTCTGGATGTGCTCCAACAGGTCTATGTCCCTCCTGTGCTGAGGACTCCCCATCTGGACACAGTGCTCCAGATGAGGTCTCAAACCGCAGAGCAGAGTGGCAGGATCACCTCCCTCGCCCTTCTGGCCATGCTGCTTTTGATGCAGTCCAGGATACATTTGGCTTTCTGGGCTGTGTGGGCACATTGCTGACTCATGTCCAGCTTCCATCTGCCAGTACCCCCAGGTCTTTTTCAGCAGGGCTACACTCAATCCTTTCATCCCCCAGCTTGTATTGGTAGAGAGGGTTGCCTCAACCCAGGTGCAAGATCCTGCATTTGGATTTGTTAAACCTCATGAGGTTCACCTGGGCCCACTGCTCAAGCCTGTCTAGGTCCCTCTGAATGGCATCCCATTCCTCTGGTGTGTCAACTGTCAACACCTCAGCTTGGTGCTATCAGGAAACTTGGTGAGGGTGCACTCGACCCCACTGACAATGTCACTGATGAAGATATTAAAGAGTATCAGTCCCAGCACCGACCCCTGTGGGACACCACTTGTCACTGATCTCAATCCAGGCATTTATCTATTTACCACTACTCTCTGGGACTTGATCTTGCAGCCAGTTCTTTGCCCGCTGAACAGTCCACCCATCAAATTTGTATCTTTCCAATTTGGAGAGAAGGATGTCATATTCTAGAGGTTTCTGAAATTACAAGTACCTTGTTGGCTCACATCCCTCATTCCTTATCCCAACATCACCTGCCTCCCTCTTCAGCTCCCATCACCCTAGATGAAGAGTCTAAAGAGCACCAAGTAAGGAAAACAAACAAAATAAAACAAAACAAAAACCAGAAACAACAACAAAAAAAAGAGAGAAATCCCAACAATTAGTATGAAAATCAATTAATATCACAAAAGAAAAAAAAAAATCAGCTTAATGCTTGCATCCATAGTCTTTGCACCTTCAATACCCTTCTCATTTGTCAGCCTAAGATGGAGCCTGGAGATGGTTGATGAGGCTGCACACAGCTTCAGATCACAAAAATTGGTCTGTTGTTTTCTCCTAAGCAGTAATACAAGATAAATAGAGGCTATATTCATATAAAGCTATCTCTTGCTGTAGTTCGTTCTGTCTTCCTTAGTTACAAAATATTCCCTTTTCTGCTCAGAATACTTCTAGGAGGAGGCTGAGCTCTTTTTTATAACTCAAAAATGTGTTCTAGTAAGACTGAAAATCAAAACAAAAAACTTGGTCAGCATTTTCTGATGCTGCTAATGATCTGGGGGCATTCAAGACAACACAAGTGTTGATTCTAATGAGGACTGATGCCCTGACATCTTAGGAACAAGTTCACCTGATGTCGAGAACCTAAAAAGTCTAGCCAACAGTGAGCAGGATTTTGTTTTGGAGATGGAGTCAGGTAACCCCTTACTCAAGTTGAGATGGTGGTGAAAGCATCATCAGTGAGAACCTCTCAGTAAGCAATGGAAAAAAACTGCAGGAAAATAAGTTTGGAAGCAGAACACCACTAGAACTCCCCAAGCCCCATTGTCAGGTATACAACTTCAACTCAGCAGCCTCCTGCTTCTACAGACATTACGGACAAACAGCTCGTGGAGTCTTCTGCGTCATCCAAGTTTGTTTTTTCCCGTTCTCTACTGAAGTGGTGCTGAGTGGGCTTCCCATCCCCATCCCCATCCCCATCCCCATCCTCATCCCCATCCCCATCCCCGTCCCCATCCCCATCTCCATCCCATCCCCATCCCCTCTCACACGCTGTTTCCCTGGGAGAAACTCAGGGTCTGACAGGCAGTGAGGTCACCCCCAAGTCTCGCCAAGGCCTGTGTGCCATTACAATGAAGTAATAATGTATTTATAACACACCTAACCGCTGATGGCTTCTATTCCAGTTGGGGCTTTTTTTTTTTATTCCCTCCCCCTGCATTTGCACAGATGTTTTTTGAGAACTGGCCTCCAGAAAGAGCCTTACAGAAAACAAGCTATGTCTGTTGATTCTGGCTGGCTTTTATAACGATAGTTGTTAGCACGCAGGATTTATGTTTCAAATATCATTTTAATTTCTCGGGCTGCATTTTTAACCACAAAATGTTAATTCAGTGGTGTACTATAAATGCTGCAGCTCCTTTATAAAAATGTAGGACAAGCTGTTTCTAAGGAAATATTCTGAGAGCCTGATTCATAGAAATACGACTCACATACATTTTCCATGGAATTTGCTCTGAAATATGTGTGGAATACATTCTACAATAAATTATGTACTTTTGTGATTCATTAAATCCTCTCTCTCTGCTCACAAGTAGCAAGCTCTTCATTATACGCAAAAAAAAAAGTGCAATCAGCCAAAACCAGAGACGTTCTCTTTCTTACACTCAGTGGATGCTCTTGTTTCTGATCTTAAAAAAAAAAAAAAAAGAAAGAAAAAGAAAAAAAAAAATCTATAAAAGCATTTAGGGAAAGACAGCACATAACTTAAGCTGGCATCCAGCTCTAATTTACACGAAGGCAAATTAAGGATATCTACACGCGTAATTACTTCCGTGTTCAATTTAAGGTGTTAGGGCTCAGAATGACTCTCATAAAAATCACAGTGATTATTAGGAATGGATGACTACCGAAAAAGACATTTCCAGGAAGATTCACTCCAGTGTAATTTTTCCTTCTATCACTTTGTTCCAGCAACACTAACGCTCCCTTTTGTGCTGCCTACGAGATGCGCTTACCTGTGATACGGTGCTAATCGCATGAATCTTCACAAAAAGAAACTTTTAAGGTGCATGTTTGTGATGCTCATGTTCCACTTCAGCTCGCAGGTGCTCACATTAGCAGCGCTCACCAATTAGGCAGCAGAAAATATAGCATGTAGCTTACTGGGCTGATGACATTTCAATAACTGGAGCCAACTGGCTGCACTAGCAGCAAGCCACACACCAAACTCGCAGTCCCTTCAATGGTATAACCTATCCTCTTTGCCCTCAGTAGCATTAAAGTTGTGATGAAAGCACAGATATTGCTGTACTCACAGAGACTTCATCTTTCACCTGCCCTGCGCCACCTGCCCAATAAAATGATTTCTTAAGAGTCACCAGCATCTGGTTTAATAGTGGTTCTTCCTGCTGGAGGTAACACCTCCCAGACACATCCCACCCTCTGTCCACCTCCCCGTGTGCAGCATGGGCAGCAGCCCCACAGCAAGTGGGGCCGGGTGGGCTTGGGACCCAGCACTGCTGTGCTCTGTGCATGTCTGTAGCTGTAAAGTGAAGAGGACAGAGGGAGAGGGATAGTCCAGAGCCTACTTTAAAGCCAGACCCCAACTAGAGGTATCCTACGAGCACACGTTTTGCAGTGAGAGCCAAGATGCGTTCCCCCCACATGAAGAAAAATAAGAATTATACTTTCACCATTATCTTTAAATGTCCTGTCCCAGCTTATCAAACTCATCACATCTTCAGACCATCCCACCATGCTCCATTAGCTACCAGAAGATGTGAGCCAGCGTTAGCACAACAAACTCCCAGTACAACCATATAATTTCGATTCTTCACACATTTTCTTCCCGCACGCACAATGCATTCCCTAGCTCCCTACAAGTCCCACTGCCACGGGCTACCAGGCTGAAACAAAGCTCGGTTTCCAAGCCCCAGCATAATGGCAAGGCAGGAGGGGACACATGAAAGACCTGGCCGTGGCCATGCTGTGCCTCCAGATCTCCAAGCCGAGCATGTGGGCTCAGCCCCGCTGCTGGGCAAGCAGCATTGAAGTGCCACCTCTTGAAGAGCAGCATGGTGAAGTGGGGCAGGCTGCCAGCCCAAAAAACATCACCATACAAAACCCCAAGGCCCCTGCAGCCAAGTTTGCTTTTGTCCCATGTTTGCTTCTACTAAGGCAAGTTGGGAAATGGGCCAGCAAGGGGCCAGCATTCAGGGCAGGGAGTGTCTCTGGGGGTGGTTGGGATCCTGGGTCATGGCTGCCATGGTATGAGGCTTTGGGGCAACATTAACAGAAGTAATACTGTTAGAGACCAGCCCAAAACATGACATTTCTGGCAGGGGAAGAGGAAGGGGGGTAGCAGCATCCTTGCCAAATAATCCCCTAGTGATGCCTAGATAGGCAGGACTGAGGAGGCGGTGGCTGGACAGTGAAGTAGTTCAGAAGTCAGACTGTAAAAGTATCCACAGAGTGCTCTCCGACAGAAAGAGAAGTGCAGAAGGAGAAAGAGGGTAGCAGGAGGAAGATTTTTCCCCATTTGAGAGATCATCGGTCCAAGTTGTGTTTCAGCCAGCACCACTTTCCCTGGTGAGTCTGGATCTGACTTCTCGCTCCCTGCACCTTGCCTAGTTATTTGCAATTGTATAGAGCCAAGCCAGAAATAAATACAATCTTCAAATTTGGCAGCATTTTGCACCTCTTCAGTTAATGCAAAACAGAGCTACGAGGTTGGCCAATTCTTTTCCTCTGGTGAGAAAAAACATGTATGGCACCAGTGTAACCATCTGTTGAGTACTCCACTTGGAAAAAAAAAAAAAAGGATGGCTACTGAGGAGCAGTGCTATCCCAAAATGCCATTTAGAGGGGAACGTGGTCCCAAAGCAGAGGGCTGAAGACAAGAGGGTGCTGCAGTGTGGCTGCAGGGCTGCTCTGCTTCTCCCGCTGCTTTCAGGATTCTGCATAATGAAACAAATTACACAACCGAAACACAACAAAGCCAAAACTTTTTTACAATGCTAAACTGAACAGACTGGTTTGAGTTCTTACATCTCCTGAGCACATGCAGGCACCTGCAGAGGAGCATAAGGACTGGCAGAACATGGAACAAACTATCCCGAAGTAAATGCATCACAATAGAACAGATTTCAGTGGAGCAGCTTTCAAAAGCATTAACACAAAATCCCTACAAGGAGAAGTTATCAACCAGAAATCTAAAAGGCAAGGAAGGTTTGAGGGCAAGGTTTTAAGAGAACCACAGACTCAGCAGCAGACTCCTGGAACACAAAAATCTAGGGGGGAAGGAAGGGAAAAGTTTTCTCAGTTCAGCCTGACCCAGATTTAAGTGTTTATTTCTTGCAAAACCAAAACAAACACAAATTTGTTTGGCTTGTGAAGGAAATGTTCCATTAGACCTGAAACAAAACATTTTGTTACAGACACTTGTAAGCAAAGGACCTGGAGGCTTTTTCACACCACTGCTGCTGCTTTATTCTCTAGTTCCATGTGCAGTGATGCTGCTTAACCTTTCTTGGATACGAGGCCAATGTAACCTTTCACGTACAACCAGGTAAAAGGAAAACCAAGCTTTCTCGCTCTTAGTTTTTTGGTTTTATTTTTGTCCATTTGTTATTTCTTTTTGCAGATTTGGATGTCTTTCTGCCATTCCAGCCAATACTAATGAAAGTACAGAGCTTTCAGAAAGGCCTGGAGGTGAGGTGCCTTATCACCTGAGCAAGTTCTAAGCCCTGGGGGGGGGGGGGGGGGGGGAGGCAGGGAGGAGGAAGATCAATGCTGTTTGCACATTCATTCCTTCCTTCTTTTCTTTTTTCCTAATGAAGTGGGACATCCCCATAGAAGAGATCAACCTTGGCTTCTCTCTCTCCAAAGGAAACTGCCTGAGGGCTGAAGTCCCTCACTCAGGACTAACCATACATTCCAATCCCGCTAGGATTGATCTTGATCCTAAAGTCTCCTGTATCTTTGCAAGTTATCATCTTAACCCACCAAGTCTGAAGCAAGGTTACCATCCATTTCTTCCAGCGAGTTTGTCCCTTTGCCACATGTAACTAAACGTTCATGAAGAGGCAAAGGGTAGAGGTATGATTAGGAGCGGGGTCATGCATTTGCATTCTGTTCCTTGAAGGGAACTGAAGGAGTGCTGAGAGAAAATAAATAAATAAATAAAGAAGAAGAAAAAAAATGGTGGAATAGGTAACTTTTGGATGAATACAAAGAGAGGTGAAAAGATGGGGAGCTCTACAGCAAGCCAATTGGGTGGGGAGGTTGGGCAGAGCAGAGCAAGAGTCAGTGTGGGTATACCGAGAGTCCAGGGAGCCAGCAGTGGAAATAAATGAGGTTTCATTGAGAGGAGAATCCAGCATCTCACAGTGTCCGTGGGGGCCGTGGTCCATCAGCTCTGCCATTAACCCTTCTGTGGGATGAAGTGACACGGGCTAAGTACGACATAAAAACTCCATTTGCTAGATGTGCCACTAAGTGTATTTCATCACAGCCATGGGATGCTTAGGCAGAGCTGCTGTGTTCTCTCCTGATATGAAGTTCTGCTTAACGCTGAAGAACTCCCTTCAAAACATCAAAGAAAAAAAAAAAAGTTGGTGGGAAAGTTGTGAAAGATGACATGCTACATTTTAGGCAAGCCAACTGGGGAAATGGTAAGCACTGAGCAATACTACAGCCTATCAAGGCACAGAGGTCTTCATGCAGGTACAAACTTCACAAAACTCACCGTCTGAATAACAGGGTTGAAAATGCATTTAAAGAAAAAAAATAGAGATGAAAAGGATAGATTCCTCTGCCTTGTGACTACAGGCACTGGCCAGGAATGCTCAAGGCAGTTGGATTTCAGCTGACAGACAGGGGCAGGATGGAACCTTATGAAGGCGCTCAAATGACAGATTACCTCGAAACATTGACGTGACCCGAAACCCATTGCTAGCCTAATTTTAAAAAGGAAGGAAGGCTGTTGCATGTAAGGAGAGAAGGAAAATAAAAAGCTGTTCTGTGAGATGCAATGAGAAATTGTTCTGACTTCAGCAAGCATTTTAATTTCCTAATGCAAGCAGGGAACTGAGCAGTACTGTGCTGACGCTGCGGATGTACAATATGTCCAACATCCCTGGAAGGAGAATTTTCTTGCGTGATGTTGAGCTGGGCTTTGGTGAACATGAATTTAGTGGGAAAAAGATGTCGTACTGTCAAAGGATTTTGCAGGCTAGACCTTCCTGGGTAATTAATCAAGCAGCTCAGGCTCATGCACTTTCACTGGAACATAGTCCTTCCCAGTTCTGTGGCTCTTCCTTGCTTCAGCTGATTTCTTCTCCCTGTACTGAAGACTTGACAGCAACCAAATAAATGCAGAGGAATAAAAAGATACTTTCCACAGAATCACTACATCAAGATTGCACATCATCATTAAACAGAAGGGGAAAGAATGATGCGCGGTGTATGATAAGGGAACACCATGTTTCATGAAACAGCTAAGACTGCGTGGTTACGAGCTGCAAAATGCAAAGATGGGATCCTTCAGGTTGTTTGGCTCTACTGTTCCTTTTCTAAGCATATAGTCAATAATTATCACTGCAAAATTCCCCATGTTTTTCTTCATCAACTTCTTCACCCAAACCACAGACTGTACATGCTTTGAATTGTATGGAATTAAATTTTAATGTTTCGGCTTAATTAATTTATGCAACTGTCCCAATGATTGTGCTTTGCACAAGCGACTGCAAGCAGTTAAGGGATGTATGAGATGAGCCCAAGCAACACAAAATATCTTACCACAGGACAGCCCCTCTTAAATTAAACCCAAACGCTGAGAATAAAACAAAAGCCTGCCTTCATCAGAAATCAGTCATTACGGTAACAAAAAAAAAAGTTAGTAATAAAGAATGGGTCAACATCTTCTCAAAAGCTGAGCTCAAATTATCGTTCAATAGTTCAGAATAAAGTTTATCAAACTTTTCTTCAGCCTTCCTGCTGGTTTGTTTGCTTCACAGTTTCTGTGAAAGGCTTTGACTAAGCACAGGGGATGGCTGCTCCTGTGGCATTCCTTACTTTATCAAGCTCATAAATAATTGAATCTCACCAAAATGGTTTTGTTGTTTTTTTTTTTTAATCCAACCTGGTTTCTGGGGCTGGGATCTGCTGCCACACCAGGCAATGGGTAGGAGAAGGCACTTTTTTTTCAACAACCCAATGCCCACAGACAAACTGCAGGCATTAGGTTGCACGGGGTGAAATTGAGTGAAGATGCACTTACACCAAGCTCTTCAGAGAGCCTGAATCTCAGCGAGGTCACACATCGCTGCCTGGTGCTCTGTGGGACTGCAGCTGCAAATCCCAGCTTGAAACACTGCAGGTGCTTTGGGGATCCCTCCACCAACATACCGAACCATCACGGGAATACTTCTAACAGACACTCTGTGAAAGCACAGCACGCCCAAGCTAGGGAACTGTAGAGCCCTGCCTACATGTATATATTGTTAAGATTCCTTCATTTCCAAAGGATATTTTTTCATGACAGCATTCACTCGATGAATCTATCCCGATATAGACATCACACTCATCGCACTATAATAGCGGCAGCAACAATCTAGAAAGTGATTTTGCAGCATCCTTTTACACCACAGGGCTGCAGAGTAAACAGCGAACACTTGAAGTGCTGATTCTTCACCTGGAACAAATCCCTGCAATGTCATAAAGCTGCAACAATTGCTTCCGATCGGGCCCCTAGGTTTCAAAGCAAGAATTTTGTGAAGACTAAATACTAATCTAGAAAAACGTTATCGTAAAGAAGATCGCCTTTGTGTCAGTTTTTGGGCTTTACATTTACTGCGTGATATTCTGTTAGTACTTTGCAGCTTAAAGCAACCCAGCAGCACTGACACGCGCTGTGCCACTGGCCTTATTGGGGGTGAGAGAGACTACACAGCCTGCAGTTCCGTGCTCGCTGAATGCGTTTCCTATGTCTATAGATTTTGCTTAACTACTGTTACTTTATCTCAAGTAGTTATAAGTAACATTTATTAATTAATGGGATATTTGCTGAAGTTCGTTTCCTTTCTTCTTTTCTTTTACTGAAAAAAGGCACAAGGGGACAAGCGGAGAAGAGCTGAAGACACGCGTATTCCATTTGAAATCCATGATTAAAAAGCTTAAAAATTCAAATCAACGTAAAAAACTGTTTTATTTTAATACCGTGGAAGGTTTCAGTGAACTCCATTATTTTCACTCACTATTTGCTTGAATAATTTAGGCAAGAAAGCTAAATTATACATAAAGTGTACAGTTAGAAGAAAAAGTTCATGCACAGCCTCAGGCTATAGCCATCCCCTAATGATGTCTGTAGTCAGTGGAAAAGAACTCGTTAGACTGAGAGTAATTTCTCAGGGTTTAAATTTTTTTCTTAAAGCAATAATGTTCTTATAAAAATCTGACAAATAATACGCTGATCCCGAAACCACGAAATAAAGGCTGTTCCAAAAACAGCAGCCTCAACGTTTCATTTCATTTAAGTGCAAAGCTGGCTTCTCTCCTTCCGTATGTCCCTCGTCTGTAGGGATTCGATTGAGCTGATTACACGGAGGGAATGCACGCCTCGGTGACACGCCGCTCTTACTTTGTTTAATCAGAGACCGAAAGTTTGCAAGGAGTTAAAATAGATGCCATGCAGCTCTCGGAGCGAAACTGGAGCCTGCTGTGAAAAAAGTTACTTTTACACTCGGCACACAGTCATTTTGCTAGTGGTTGCGGCTTGCTCCACGATTGTGTTTAAGGAGCAACTCGTACCATTAAACATTTACGGTCTGATTCGCGTGCCTTTTCAACTTCACTAGAGAGAGCGTGCATGCCAAAATGGAGCAGGTTGCCAAAACTCAGTGAATTCACCTCTGATGTCGTGTCTGTCCCCTTACCCCAGGCTCAGACACAGCAGAGGGAAGCTGATGGGTGTGAGCAGTGCTGGGAGCAGGGAATCATTGTATGGAAATCAGCTGATGCTAAGTTTGTTCATCAGACTTATCATCTTTTGATCAAAGTAGCTCAACCAGATCAGAGAAAGAGACGAGGAGTTTTATTCAAAGTATCCCTTGGAATCCTTTGCATGAAATGAATAACTTTCTATAGAATTAATGATTTTACATCACTTTATACTTGTATTATTCTGTCACATTAGTTTAACATTACTACCATGTACAGCGGTTTAGCATTAATGTGATCAGAAGAGAAATTACACGTGCACTTTCATATTGTTATACTGAAATCAAGGTCTTCTATGACACTAATATGCAGCACACCTCAATAAAACATATGATTTCTAACATAAAGACACTTTTACATGGCGTTGGAGCAAGCACACGTATTACTTCTGAAAGGCACTGGCAGCACGGCAGCACGGTGTGCTGGGGAATACCCTGAGCAGCGCCATGGGGTGCAGAGTCACTGCTCCCCACTGACACCCACTCCCCATGGCCCTGTTCCATAGGGCCTGTGAGATGTCTTGCGCTATGAGTAGGACACTGTCTCTTGGAGCAATCCTTGGAGTTTATTGCATTCACCTTCCTATAGGCTGAGGGTGTTACACATGGACACAGCACAGAGCAAGTGTGCTCATAAAACAAGATAACCAGCATGGGTGACTTCCAAGTCCCAAGTCTTTTCCATCAGGCCCACCAGATCATCCTTGTCAGCCCTGTTCCTGGAGCACACAGAGGTGGAGGGCTTTCTCTGATGACACATAACCTCGTGCTGTAAAACCCACCATGAGCACCCACGACTGCCAGAGAGCATCCACTGGAGGGTACACTGAGTGCTGGCTCTCCAGCCCCACCACACAGCACAGCAGCTTTCTCCTCTCCAGAAACTGCCCTGCCATGGAGTTGTTGGCCTGAACTTCACTGCACAGCTGAGGCAAGAACCAGCCTCAATCCCACAGCGCTATCCTAAAACTATACTGTTGCCTTTGCATTTCATCCTCTCAGGTAAAAAAGAAAAACCCCTCTTTACATTTACAGTTGCATTTAATTTTATATTTCCCCTAGCCCTAATAAAGATGATGCCAGCCTACAGCCAAAGCAGCTTCTCTGTTTGGGCTGATGTGATGCTCTTCCTTTTGCCTGCAGCTGCTTCAATTCTCCCAAGTGATTTGGGGTCAATCTCTTCATCAGCACTGTTGTTACAGAGCCTAAGCAGACTCGAGTCCCTAACCATGCCTCTTTGTGACTGCTGCCCGTCATTCAGGAACGCTTCCACCACTTTTCCTCCTAACTAACTGCCCCCTGTGCAACAACAGCACAAACCCTTGTTCCTCAAAGCCAGCCTTCCCTCTTATTAATGCAAGAATTAAACTAAAGAAATGTATTTATTTATTTTTTCCTGGAAATGGTGTTTATTCCACGTACCGCTTTGAGTACGTGCACGGGAAGGAAATTTTATTCAAAATGAAATGTGAATTTATTAAGTTTTTAAACCTGCAGGTCTCCATTTTGGTATTCAAAAGCGTAACCAGATTTTCAGGGTGAGGGGAACTCTTGCTCCTGAGGCCGCTCTGGAAATCTGGTTGCTGCCACATAGAAACCCTTACATTTTTCTTCCAAACTACGGCTGCTGAACACTCCAAAAGAAAACCAAACCAAACTCCATCTGTCCAGCTAAGGACTGCTCACAACAGAGGCCGCGGCCCATTTTCTTGCTGGCCCTTGGGACCCTGCTACACTTTGGGTGGGAACAGATCTGGCTCCATCAAGCGTTGCTCAGCCACCATTTGGGGACAGAGCTGCCTGCAGTGAGGCACAAGGACAATGCCTCAATTCAGATCTCTCATCTTTTACTTTTTTTTTTTTCCCCTCTTCCTTTTGATTTTTTTTTTTTTTTAAATTCCACTTGCTCCTGTGGGAAGGCTGCTCCAGTCTCACCCTTCAGATGGCCGGGCATCTTTTTCTCATCCTCAGTGTAATGTATTCATGGCCGACGTCTAGCCATTTGTCCCCATCTCCAGCCATTTGTCCCTGTCCTAACACAGCGCTGCAGGCAGCATTTGCCAGCCCTGAGGGATGCCGGGGATGGGGATTCTCACCATCAACACCAGGGCTCCGCAGTAAGGCGCTGCAGCATGGGGCTGAGGGGAAGGGATAATCTTCATGTAGAACACAGAAATATGAGAATAATCACATTCACGAAGCTACTTTAGCCTGATTTGTTTATACATTATCCGAGCATTTTATTTTATTATGCATTTTAATAATGCAAGGGCTTAAGAGCTGGAAATGAGCATGTTCCACAAGTTCAATATATTTCGGTTTGCACACCATCAATTGTTTTTCCTTGCTATTATGCAGTTTTATTTTATCATCCCTTTGATAACAATTTCTGCATAAAATCTGACTTTATATTTCATTTTTTCCCAGTGTTATCTTAGCAAAATATATCCAAAACATCCTTTGTACTGCTGCACTAATATAACAGATCAGGAGAAGCTGTGGCATAAGAAATCAAAACCATAATAATGTCTTTGGGTTTTGCATTTTAAATACTGCATTCATTGTTGCACTGAGGTTTGAGATCCCTTTTCAGACATTACTGAGATTACCTTTGGTAATGCCTATTTCATTGTACTTTGATATAAAATAATGTATGTCATAAATCATCTAAGTGACTGTCATCAGAGTGAAAAGCACCTACTTAGGATACGTAACAATTTGCTTTTCTAATTTGAAGAGGATTGAGGTGTTTTAATTATATAAGGTCTAAAGCCCTTGCGGATGAAATTAGAATTCAATGTGAAATTACTTCCTTCGCAGAGCTGTAAGTTGGGAAATGAAAGTGGCTGTACTCATCAATTTGTGGTTTTGGGGTGGACCCAATGCAGGAACCAGCAGAATCATTTCTAATGGCTGAAGTTTCATTCCAGCAGGAAAAAAAGCCAGAAAAACTCCTGTTATCAACTTGAGTGGTTCTTAAAGAAATCTCTGACGTAGGAGACAAATTCAGGTAAGATATTAGGAGGAAGTTTTTCACCCAGAGGGTGGTGACGCAATGGAACAGGTCGCCCAAGGAGGCTGTGGATGCTCCATGCCTGGAGGCATTCAAGGCCAGGCTGGATGTGGCTCTGGGCAGCTTGGTCTGGTAGTTGGCGACCCTGCATGTAGCAGTGGGGTTTAAACAGGATGATCAGTGTGGTCCTTTTCAACCCAGGCCATTCTGTGATTCTATGATGTGAGAAAAAAAGAAAGAAAGAATAAAAAAATCACTTTTCCAAGCGAGCAGAAATTATTGTAACGTAAAGGAACGCTGAAATTTTGAGTTGTAGGAAAGTCATGGGAGTACAGACAGGGTTGGGCAGAGAACTACTTAAAGTTATTGGTGTGCTTCACATTGTCAAGACAGCTCCCATTTGGGAGTGAAATGGGGGTTCAGAGCCTTCCCTGCACAGAGCCACTTAAAATTATTGGAGCGCTTCACTATGAAGGTGATGGGGGCTCTGAACGTGTACATTGTAGAGAGATTTAAAATTATGAGAGCTCTTCAAATTGCTTAAAACATTGATTTTTTATAAAATTGATTTTCCCCCCCATTTTATTTCTTCAGTGGCTGAGTAATTACAGCAGAGCAGGAGCCGAGGTGCTCCTCTCCCTCCCTGTCTTCTCTCCCACTCTTTCTTAATAACTTTTCTGGTTTCCCTCACCGCTGGGACAGACACATCCCGCTTTGTTCTTGCTCGTAAATCTCTCTCTGGCCAAGGAACCAGGAAGCTCATAGGGGTGAGGAGAAGGTCAGGTTGAAAACTCATTTGGATCAGCCCCGCTGTGGCCAAGGAGCGCCGTGCCCATCTTGGCGAGTGAAACCGCAGCTTGTCAGCCACGTGGATCTGACCTTTAATCAGCGCTGCGTCTGGAGGAACCCTCTGGTGCATCTCCCAGCATAAGGTGCAGGGGCTCAGAGGGATTAAGGAGCAACCATTAGTTGGGATTTAGCTGCATGCGTTTATGGGCACACGCAAGTGGCTTTTTCCAAAAGCCTTTTTTCTCTTGCTGAACACGAACGACAATACAGAAAGCCCCACAGGTTCATTAGGCAGATTTAGGTGTGTGGTGTTTAAAGAACATCGTTTTTCCCCAAAGATTTGAACTCAGGCACAGAGAGGATGAACACAATGTTTTCATCCTCTCTCATATTTATGGATTGATTTCTTTGTTTTATTTTAAATAGAAATACAAATACTAAGCCTCCAGATTAAAGAGGGCTTCTACTACGGACTGCGTATAGGATGACACGGATGTGATGGGGCAGAACGGGCTTATATCAGCTATATCTTAGTTCACATAAATCAGCAAAACTCCACAGGGACCAGTGCAGCCAGCAAGATCTGCTCTGACACAGATTGCTTTGCACAGGTCAGTTTAAGTCCGACTGCTTGACTTGCAATAATAAGTAATCACTCACACTGGTAATCCTAAGGCGTCCATGTAACTTTGGAGTTTGCAATTTGTCATAACTCTACTGTTCTTGGAGAAAGAAAACAGAAAAAAAAACCCACTTCACTGATCCTCCAGGAAGTGCATCATTGTGTATCAATAGAGAAGGGCTGAAGCATTAATTTAGGGGAATAATAAATAGACAGCCTTCTAGGGAACCATTTCACAGATACATTTTTATCTAAATACAGAGACAAGCGCACATCTAAGACGATTGGTGATTGCTCCTACTCCAGAGGATCCTCCATTTCCCTGTGTTTAAAATAAAACTGTTTTGCCACGAGTCAAAGTAGAGCTTTATGTATTTTGTAGAAGGCCATATCAAAGCAAAATGAACATATTACTGAATTTTTGTCAGCTTGAAATAACACCTGCCACACACAAGGTCTTTAGCCTTTCATGCACATCATAACTTCAGTCTAAATTTAAAGGAACAGGGAAAGCAATAGAGCAAAGCTACCCAGATGTTGTACGGTCTGTGCAATTGTAAATTTAAAAGTACCAGCTTTCCATCCAGATTTTAATGCACCAGAAACAATATGAAAATTCCAAGCCACACCAGATTATTGAAATGTCTGGCCATTTTGAAATGAATTTTGGAACAGATGTACAGAGGTAGGCAATAAAGCTGTGATAATAAGGAACATTTCTACATCATCTCACAAAAGTACTAATCTATAATGAGGACCAAAACTATTCATGGGAGAGGGTGTTTTTCATTATTTTTTTTCTCAGCTTTAGTTTGAGTATTCCAGTTCCTTCACTTGGTTGTTGGGTTTCGTTATTGTTGTAAGGCATTTGGTAGCTATCTGACATTATCGCTTCTAACCCACAACACAGGCAAGCGACTACGTAACTTCATTTCTTCCTCTCCTTTATTGAAAGGAAATGGCACAGAAGGAAAGCAGCCTGGATAATTGAATGTGCTTTGTCTTGTTGCAATTAAACTACCAAACCTGCATCTTTCAAGAGTAGCTACCAACTTTAGATGTCTCCTTTTGGGGTTCTCAATTCCAGACATCACAAGAGGCTGTAATGTAAAGACAATGCCGCATGCATGCGCCGTAGAACAAATGGCCGGCCAAGCTGTGCATCCCAAACCTCCAAACCTCAGATGTCTAGGGAGTTTGGGTGCTAATACAGCACCCAAAAATAAAAATATCCCATAGGAAATAAACAACCATAGTTACGTTTGGATAAGACAGCCATGAAGGTGGAAAGGTTAGAAAGAGCGGACAAGCCCTAAGCTCCAAACAGCTTCTGCAGGTCAGCTGAGAGCAGAGACGCTGCCTGCATTCTGTTTGGCTCCCAGGTGACCTGCAAAAGGGCTAATGTGCCTGAATGCTTGTATAATGTTCCTAATAGAGCCCGATAAATTACTTTGTCTAGTAAAAGATATCATCACTTCCAAAAACCCTCATCACGGTGACACAAAGCAGATTAGTCAGGCAAGTTGGGTGCTGTGCCGGATTAGGCTGCATACCAAAGGCTTGAGTTTAGACATATTACTCACTGCATTTTTCAGGCTATCTGTTCAGTTCATCCTGTTATGAAGGAAAAAAAAAAAAAAAAAAAGCCTCATTAAATCAGGTCATTTCTAATTTCAAGGTTGCTAGATTTCAGTCCTTTTTTCTTGTCAGGGACGTGAAATTTCAGTCTGGATCTCAACGTCCCTGAGCTGCACAGTGGTTCAGAGTCATCTCCCTCTCCCACAGCCTCCAAGTCTGCCAAAGCCTGACAGCTTGAGAGGAATTCTCAGGCTGTTTAGGCAAAGCCGCCAGCTTCCAAATCACTGCTTCCCAACCAAAGAAGTTGCTTTTCCCATCCTAGCTCTGGCTGGGCCCAAACCTACAAATACTTATGAAACAGGACAGGAACACAACAGGTAATTTTGCTTTGGTATGCACCTGCTCATTTACTCCAACCCCACCCAACAACGGGGGTTTTAGATGTTTTCTTGGCTTTGTTTTTGCTTCAGGTGTGTGTGTAACACTCCCTGTGTGGGTCACAGAGGGTGGGAGAATGTCACAGAACGAGTTTGCTGGTTTTTTAACCCAAAGAAAGGTTTCACTTTGCATGCTCTTTCACACCCACGTACATCTCCAAGATAGCACAAATTTCTACTTGGACAAGTATTTTAGTCATACTGAAAGGATAGAAAGGTTAAAAAATCATGACAAATAAAGATTGCCAAGCAGAAATATTTTTCTTCATCTGACTTGTGCAGTTTAATGAGCAGAGAAAGAGGAGAGGATATGCCAAAGAAGTCTGCTGATATCCTAGCCACCTTGGCTGGAACTCCAGTGTGAAACTCCAGTGTCCCACTATAACCAGAAGTACAAATGCTATGATTAGGTATAATACAACAGTTTGGAGAAGTAGCAGCTATTCCTACTTGAACTTGTAACTGGAAAGCTGGACAACACATCACGAGGTTCAGATAGATAGAACAATGCAATCACAGAATGGCCTGGGTTGAAAAGGACCACAATGATCATCCTGTTTCAACCCTCCTGCTACGTGCAGAGTCACCAAGTATCAGACCAGACTGACCAGAGCCACATCCAGCCTGGCCTTGAATGCCTTCAGGGGTGGGGCGTCCACAGCCTCCTTGGGCAACCTGTTCCAGTGCGTCACCACCCTCTGGGTGAAAAACTTCCTCCTCACATCTAACCTAAACCTCCCCTGTCTCAGTTTAAAACCACTCCCCTTTGTTCTATCACTATCCACCCTCATAAACAGCCATTCCCCCTCCTGTTTATATGCTCCCTTCAAGTACTGGAAGGCCACAACGAGGTCTCCCTGGAGCCTTCTCTTTTCCAGGCTAAACAAGCCCAGTCCCCTCAACCTTTTCTCATAGGAGAGGTGCTCCAGACCTCTGATTTTCTTAGTGGCCCTCCTCTGGACCCGCTCCAAGAGCTCCACGTCTTTCTTTTACTGGGTACCCCAGGACCGGCTCTATTCTCTATGATTCACCTCCCTCCCTGTAAAATAAATGCTCCTATCCTTCATTTTGCTTCTTGAATTACATGTACTTACTGGATCAAAATCCACGGAGTTCAATCTTATCCAGAGCTTTGAAGAATTACATAAAAGCAACCACTGTCATTACTCAGACACACAGAGACATGTG
The DNA here is from genome assembly GCA_030625065.1 of Alectoris magna. Lineage (NCBI taxonomy): Eukaryota > Metazoa > Chordata > Aves > Galliformes > Phasianidae > Alectoris > Alectoris magna. Next base: position 8,315,738 of record CM060562.1, read on the forward strand.
AGCAAGCACAACGAACCACTCAATGACTGCTCCAAACTCACCCACTATTTCCAAAACACAGAATAATGTTCTCATCTAGAGGGTCTTCCCAACCAATATAATGTTTGCCCATACATTAGACACAAAAATCAAGACAATTTTTGAGTAGGTAAGCGGAGTATTTCCAAAGATGGTGAAAGTTTGGCTATTCACTAGTTTTTAAGATGTTTTAGTGTGTTAAATGAAGAAAAATAAGTTACAATTTTATTTATAACAGCTGTGAACCATATGCTTTCCCCAGCCTTTTCTTTCCAAACACTACGTTGCATTTCCTGGGTGTGCACCAATGCAGAGATCTGACTGCAATGATGGTTGGTGTCACAGGGGAACAATCTAACTGTGGAGCCCTCTGCCCAGCCACTGGGTTGTATGCGGGGAAAGCAGCAGAAGGGAAGCAATGAAGGAACAAGAGGCTCTGAAATGGGGCTATAACTGTGCTTGACACAGCAGTCACTATATCTTTGACCATTACCTTTTTTCCATACAGTAAAATACATAATAATAATACTGCAAGCTTCACATGAACAATGACCCCCCAATCTCCTGAAGCATCAAGCTAAATGAACAGCATGCAAATTCACATTTCCAGCTCCTTGGCTGTATTATCTAAGGCTGTATATCTTCCAGGAGAGTACCTATCCCACCCAGCACAAGGAGCATGCATTTATACACAGGGATGTTATCTCAGTCAGTCCATTAGGAAGTATGAGAATACCTTGCTCAACACATACTAAAATAAAGCTTTTTGATTACAACTGTTTACCAATTCAGAGTAGATTCGAAACAAAGTAAAAAAAAAAAGGTTTTGATGAGAGAAGTTCTAGTCCAAAGTCCTCTTTACAGCTTAATAATATAATTGGCAACAAAGCTGCACAGAAGACAGTGCTGTGTCTGGAAACCAGGTTTTGTCAAAAGAGCTAGTTATACAAGAACACTATTATTGTTTGTCCCAAGCATAATTTACAACAGGAACCAGAGTCCACTCAGCTTGTGGTTTTTACTAGCTTCTAGAATAAAACGAGCATAGCAGCTACCAACTGAGCTGATGTCCCTGGATGTGTCCCTAGATGTACTCCCACCCTTCTGCAATGGCTGAAGGATCTGGCTGTACACCAACAATGCCATTCGTGCTTACCTGGAGGGATGAAGGATTCAGGTGCCAAAACAGAGGCTCAGGTCTCCTGCAAGGGCCTGTGTCACATCTGCAGATCTTGTCTGGTTTTCTCGTGTGCCAGTAGGATTCAAAACGGGACTCGGCTTTTGTGTGTGCACACCCAAAAGTGCCCCGATCCTCGCTACTCAACAGGATCCTAGAAATACTGGAACTGGAGCAATTCAAAGCAATGACTGCAGCAGTAGTATAAGTATCAGCTTGGGCAACTGCTGCCTCTGGGTATTACTCCAGGCACTGCACTGATTGCTCTCAAATGATGAGACTGAAAAACATCCCCCAACCAGCCTGCAAGACAGTAGAGACTACATTCATTTTAGTATGACAAATATTCCTTGAACCTGTTCCTACTGATGGCCAATAACAGCAATCTCACAGCTTCACCGTGGGATCTGTTCTAGTTCATTGCTACCAGGATATCTGGAGACCTTTTCCAAGCATCTAACCTGGAACTTTCCTGCTATGATTGTGGCCCCTGACACAAACTTGTAACACAGGTCATTTATTCTCTCAGAAGTTTCCAGTGTACTGGAAGGTATCTAGGTGCGACAGCAGATAGCATCTCCTCAAAGAGAGCTTAATTTTGTCGGATTCCTCCCTATAAGACATGCTTTGCAGACCTGATTATTCTCTGTGTTATCCTCCAAAATTTTTCCAGCTGACCCACGTTCTTTGAAGACCGAGAGTAAAACTAACAGAGAGCTTATCACTGCTGAGTAGCATGTACGGTGCCTCAAGAAGCAGATCCATAATGAATTCCTAGTTCAAGGGCTGCCTTTCTTTACAATACTATCACCCTTTAGTTGTTCCATTTGCATTCAGCTTGTGATCAGCGGTAATTCACCAAAACTTATCTCAAGTGCTATTACCTGCCCATTAGTTACACATCCCACTCTCATGAAGTCTATTACGTCTGAGGTTAGCCCCGTGTCTTTTTCTCAGTTCTATTTTGTTGGGGCTTTTATGTCTGGGCTGTGTTTTTGTTGCATTTCTTTTTTTACCCATTCCTCCATTTGCATACGCCCTTCTAAATTCCTCATCCTGTCCTCCAGTACATTTGCAGTCCCTTCCAGCTTTGCGTTGCCTGCACATTTAATAAGCATACTCTCTACTGCACTGTGCAAGTCATTAATGAGAGCACTGAACAGAGCTGGAAGCAGGACAGATAGCAGTGGAATATTACACATCACATCCTTCCAAGTGGATAGGGGAATGCTGATAACAACACTCTGGATACAATTAACCATCTAGTTTTGCACTCATAGGAGCCTCATCTGGTTTAATTTCTTTTCCTTTCCCCACTTAAAGTACACTCATTCCATTTACCCTTTTCTACCCCACTCTCAGTGGATTCTCAAAAAAGTTAATGGCTCAGGAATGGCTTCAAGAGCTACAATTCAGACTCTACAAGGGAATGCCTATTCTATCTAGGACTTTTTCTACCCCTGCCGCAGGTTGAGATCTAACATTTCCACAGATGCTACATCCAATTTATTCATTAAAGTTTACTTTGAACATGTGTGAATTTTCAGAAACATCAGAGAATGTAGTTGTGCATCCAGCACTTAGTTTAAGACCAAACTTGAGACCCCACCTACACCTCATGGCCTGACCTGAAACTAGACCCCTTATTGCTGAAAACAAAGGTCAGACAAACCCCAAATCCAAGTCCTGCCTCCAAGAACAACTTCAAGAATTCCGTTTCATAGGCCACAATGGGCAACAGTCCAGGTTAGGGATACAAAGATACAAGATCTTTGTCGTCAGCCCTGATGCCTAAGCTCAAAATAAGGGGTGTTACAGAAGTACCGTATTTTTTTTCACATGCAATGCCTTCCCAGAAATCACTAGTGTGAGTTACCATGAGAGCTAAGCACTTCTGTCTCTCTGGAGACAGCCAAGAAAGGTAATCCAAATTAATTTTAAAGCAGGATTAGTTAAGTCAGCTAATTAGCTAATCACATCTCCGTGAGGAAACATTTACCAAGAGCTAAGGTGGATTGAATCAAAGCCCAGCAAAATTCAGACAACTTTCATTCTGAGCAAGGGTGTCTACACAGCTTATATACTCTGTAAATTTGCACCTAATACAGATGAACTTCCTGAGTGTCCCTTTGGGGGCAAACCAACACAGAAAGGAGTAAGCATCACAGATTTTATTTTTTTAAAAAATGAATAGCTTGATGATTCAGGCTTGGACTGAAATCTATTTCCTATGTATTACTTAATCAGATAGTTTCATTTGGGCAAGCGGGGAGCCAAAAATAGAGCTGTGCAAAGTGCTGGGACTGCAGAAAGAGTGGAGCTCCAGCTCTACTTCCAGGCCTGGGAGGACTGCAGAACTCTACGAGGTTTCAGGGCAACATGATGATGCTGGCAAACCCTGCCTGAAACATGGCTTTGCACTCAAATCTGGCATCAAATAAGGTGAGAAAGAAAGAGCCAAGCAACTTCTGCAGCACTTGCACAGCAAAGTAAAAAGAGAGTGGTTGGATTTGAATATGTTTACTATGAGAAAAGGACAACTCACTACTAATCTTTCCCCCATCCCCGCAGCATTTTGTATAAGTGGTAAAGAGGAATTGACCTTTGGAAGTAGTTAAAGATATTTTTGAACTTATACCTAAAAACAGATTCAGTATAAATAGGCAAAGATGGAACTGCCTTACCCACCAAGCTAGACAGTTTTTTTGCAACCAAAAAAGGAATTTTTAGTGTTTTTATGGCCCTCAGTGCATTGCAAAAGTTTGTACCAAATTCTCTGGCATCTAGTTGCACGTCAAGGAAAGGATCACTTACAAATGACATTGGAAAACTGCCATTTCATACAGGACACGTAGGGAGTGGAAAGTCTGCGTTTCCCCATAGATTCTTCACACCCTTTTCTCAAACAAAACCCAGTTTTATGGGTAACTTCTGAACAGAAAGAGAAGACTTTCTGCCAGCTTCTCTGGATGACCACAAATCCTAGCACCTTCTGTAGGCAGCGTTCCGTGTTACCACAGCTCATTCCCAGGCAGGCGCAGACAAGGTCTGCTCTAGAGATACTCTAAGAGCTGCACATCCCAAGATGAAATGGTTTGAGGACCACTGATAGGTTGCTTTGGCATCTCCTCACCTTCCCACCATGAGAGGTGCTCTGGCAATCTCCTTGATGGATATACCCACTGCTCCTTGGGACTGGGTGATACTCATCACAGCCTACCTGTTCCATCTGATCCAGGAAAGCAAGAAATAGGTTCACAAACAGAATGAGAAATCATGTCCTGACCTTGTAGCATTAAAGTCCATCTGACAACATCACCAGGCAAGTGAAAAGCATTTTGTATGGTTGCGAGTGTCTCCATTGCACACTGACATTACTGCAGTTTGGGGACATGCAGATCACTTCCAGCATTTTGCAGAATTGTCTATTGCATGAACGTAAACCAAAGGAGCATCCCAACCTAACACCAGATAGGAAAGCTGCTGAGCAGAAAGGCCACTGGAAAGGAGATCTCAAGGAAGCATTTTTAGGGTCTTGAAGTTCCTGGACTTATAGAAAGGGGACTTAGGGGATCTGACTTCATTTTTCTGCATTAGCCCCAAAAGTGAAAATGATCTGCCAAGCATGCAAAACATTTTCTTTTTATTTTTGTAATTCCTTAAATGAATGCACATGTATTTTGTAAGAGTTATTTTTCCCAGGCATTTAGAAATATTCTTTTTTTTTTTTTAGTTTATTTCTTCTTGAGAAGACAGTAGAGCAACGCGTGAAATGTTACGCGTGGATATACAAGGAGATGGTTCTAGAGGAATCATCAAATGGAAATGCTGGCTGTTTGCTCAGCTCATGTGGGTGTTTATCATTTGATCAAACCATGGGGATGTCAGTAACTCCTTCCTGATGGAGACACTTCTGCGTAGCAGCGAGATGTGATTATCTCGTGACACAGCTCTGTTCAACAGCCCTCCCACTGAATCAGCTTTCTTACCGCTACTGAAGCACTTGGCTGGTTTTGCTTTTTGCTTTCTCATGTCTCAGTACAGCAGAACAGCTCTGTGAATAACTTGAGAATGAGGAGTGCTGTTTATCCAAACAAGTCTTCTGGTGCCTTCTTGCACCTTGTCTGTATTATTTCACTTGATTTAATTCATAAAAATACCAAATTTATTCCTTGGCCAACAATTCAAGGAACCAGTTGCAATTAAAATATGCCTCCATTTGAGAGATTCTTTCATGCAGAAACTCTTTAGAAGTGTGTGTACATGCATAACTCATGGGGAAACCCCTTCTCTTTCTGCTGAGGGGTCTCCCTGCAGCCATCACTTCAGCAATCCCAGCCAAAATAAGAAGTCACACACAGGTGGGGTGCTTGCTTTGCCAGGGGGTAAATCCCAAACTGCTCTCAAATGTGGCTCCAGGAACACCACTTCTGTGCTCTCCTGGGGCATGAGACCTCACCTGCACACCAAGCCCGCAAGCAGCATGTTACCATGCTCACTGGTCTCAGGTCTTACACTGCTGCTGCCTGATGTTGAGGTGACAGAGACATAAGCACCAAGCACAATGTCCAGAAGAAGCACTTCCAGAAGGTCAGCTGTGAGGATGGGGAGGAGGTATCTGTAATGGTGGTGGCATGGTGCTCAGCAGGGACTTGCCAATTGCACCGATAGGGGATGCAACTACCTCTGGCTCCAAGCCTGTGCTCCTTGTAGCAGGCATCAACCACCACACAGGTTTCTAACACATTTTCAGGAGTAATAGCACAGCTGCACCAATGTCACAAATTGAAGCAAAAATAGTAAAAAGTGGGGAAGGCTTCACCAAACTTGAAACCTGCTCACCAGCATAGAATCATAGGATGGTTTGGGTTGGAAGGGACCTTTAAGACCATCTAGTTCCAACCCCCTAGGCAGGGACACGTCCCTCTACACCAGCTTGCTCACAGCCCCATCCAGGCTGGTCTTGAATGCTTCCAGGGAGAGGGCATCCACAACCTCACTGGGCAACCTGTTCCAGTGTCTTACCACCCTCACAGTAAAGAATTTGTTCTTAATATCTAGGGTGAATCTAACCTCTTCCAGCATAAGCCTGGACATGCTGTTTTGCAACTAAGCCCACTCACCAGATACTACGTGGAATAGCAAAAAGATGTCTGAATGTCAAGAAAACCAACTGAAAATTAACAAACAAGGTGAACTGAGGAACAAGTGGCTTTAGGGAGCTGACGTGGGCAAGGTCTCCAACCACTGAGTGCACGTGTCAGAGCGCAGGCTGTTGTTCTGTCCTCGGTAGTGCTCATTTATCCAGGAACGAATATGAGATTTCTAAGCTGGATTTGTGAATTCCTGCGGAGGCTTTGATTCAGCCCCCGACATGCTGCGGGGAGGCATAACCGGAGTCAAGGGCTGCATGCCACGCTCAGAGCTTAATCTGCTCTGAAAAACGCTACAAAAAGGAGAGACTTTTCACACACACACCAAAAAAAAAGCACGCAAAAGGGTGAGAGCAGCAGAAGACACCAAAGCGTACCTTTTTGGGTGTGTGGGAGACTTCTCTGTGTCAGAGGCAGGGCTGGTGGGAGCCCGCGTTTATGCACGCAGCTAATTACCCGGGGTCCTCTTATCAAGCAAATGGACTGGGATGATACGCCAATAATGGGAGGAAGGATCTAATTGAGGCATACCAGGGGGTAACACCGATCTTCTTGTTAAACTAAATTTGTTAATCTAGTGTATATGAGAAAAGGGCAAATGGGAGGGAGAATTCCTCCTTGTTAAACATTTACCAAATGTTGGGTTATTTGAGCCCTGGGGAGAAGTAAATGTATTCACTACTTAAAGGCTGGAGCATTTGGTCTTCTCAGTTGGAATTTATCCCTGATTTGAAAGGAACATTTTTTCCCACTTGGAAAGGTTAGCAGCCTTTGTCTGTGCGAGTGATTTAATATAATGGACCATGATTATTGTTGGATTATTATAATGGCACATTGGCACGGTCATAGTTAAAGTTTTGGCAGAGTTTGTCTCATAAACTGCTATTTTACAACTCGGCTGTAAAAGTTTACTTCGGTCTGAAACTTGAGATACAAGATCTCAGTCCAGAAGGAGTCTTTTTTACTTTTTCAAGCCAAATTAAAAGAAAAAAAAAATGCTTAAAAATTCTCCTGGCTAATGTTGAAGTTATGCAAGTATTAAATACAAATTGAAATCTACTGGCTGAAGACACTTGACGGCATTCGCTTGCTCCTGGATGTCTTTGAGTTAGATCAAAATATTTCAGCCTCTTATGGAGAAACAGGGCTTTCTCACTTTTGGTACTTTCAAGAAAAATGTGGAATAATAAAACAGCTGGGGTATTAAACATTGAAAAATGAAGAGAGGGAATGCCACAAGCATTTTCTTCAATAGGATTACCAGTGTGTATTTGTTATTAAGCTTATAATTGTGGTGGGTTTTTTGTTTTGTTTTTTTTTTTTGTTTTTGCATATGTAAATACATTTGTTTTAAATCAGTATCACAAAGATTTTTGCAATATACTGGTATATTGAGTAAAAATTCATCTCATTTTAAAAGCCCCTCTGGCCACTATAGAGTAAGATTATAGGACGAAACAAGCCCAACACATTATCATCTGCACAAAGCCGCTGAGTTTTGTCCAGATTCCTTGACTCTTAAAGGCACAGTAGCCAAGTGACCACATTGTTTCTTGTTTCTGCTTCCCTGAAGAGCACTAAAGGAACTCCAATAGCAGACTACCAAACAACCGCTTACCGGTACTGTAATCGGGCCACCTGGTGCCAAAGCCATTGCAGAAGGCAAATACAGCACAAATCCTAGAAAAAAAAGGGCTGTGGGAAATACAGGGCAGGAAGCAATTTCTAGACCAAAGCTGTAGAAACTATGATAAAGAAGAGAATTATTCAGGATGAGGATAAACACAATAAGCTAAGGAAGAGCCATCATAAGTTTTGAAGAGGAAAATCTGTTAGAGTGCTCTGAATGAGTCTGTGTAGGTAAAGGTGATGCAAGGAACATAGAGCACTTGGATTCCCCAGAAGTTCATAGAATCATAGTATCATTTGAGTTGGAAGGGACCCTTAAAGGCCATCTGGTCCAACTCCCCTGTACTGAACAGGGACACCTACAGCTCCATCAGTGCTCAGAGCCCCATCCAGCCTGACCATGAATGTCTCCAAGGACAGGGCACCCACCACCCCTCTGGGCAACCTGTGCCAGTGCCTCACTGCCCATATCATAAAAAACTTCTTCCTTATATCCTGTCTGAATCTTCCCCCCTTCTAGTTTGAAACTTCTCAAAGTCCCTCAGCAAAAGCTCTTACAGAAGCAAGGCTGGTGTACAAGAAGTTTTAATGTAGTTTCACAGGTAAAAACAAAACAGCGATAAATGGTTGTTTCTCACAAGGGAAGTTTTTAAAGCAATCTCCAATAATCACTGCTGTTTAATATATTCACTAGTGGCCCAGGAAAGGGGATAAATAGTTTCACGACTTCAATAATTTCATATCAGCAGCCAATCAGAAGGCAACAGCAAATAGCTGAGGAAGGACTCTCTGCAATGAGCTACTCAACGATGAAACGACAAATGAAATTCAGTATCAATAAACACAAAGTAACGCAATGGGGAAAAATAACTGGAGCCATAAATACCCAGGGACAGGCCTTAAGTTTGGTATAACTATACAGGAAAGAGGGCAGGGGGTCTAAGTGGACAGTTCTGGAGAGGAGAGCTCAGTGGGGGTTAGAAGGGAAAATGAGAGTTAGGCATTTTTAGAGAAGGGACTAGGGCTGAAGGGAAGACCTGGTCATTTCCCATATCCTACTTAGTGTAGGTTGTAATTCTCTGTTTCAAAAAAGTGCACACCAAAACTAGAAGGGAAGAGGGTCGAGAAGGATATATGCCATTTGAGACAAACTGTATGGGTAAGGACCTTTGGTTTTAGGGTGGAAACCCAGGGAGCACTATTGACAGAGCTCTGCAAAGCCAGAAGCAGCACAGAGGAAGGGTATAAAGATTAATTCTTCATCACTGCTCATTGTGCAAGAACTGGGGCAGGTGAAAAACTGGAGGAAGCCCCTATGTCATCCTTCAAAGCGAAGGAGCAGTACCAAGGGAGCCAGATACACAAATGATTTCTGAAAGGGATCGGGAAACACAGAGGAAAGTCTGTTGCTGGGTCAGACAACTCAGCTGTTGCCCTTAAATCTGCCCAGACTGCTACTTTACAGGTAGGACAGGTCTTCTCTCACTTCACCTCTGCCTCCCCAGAATGTCTGGCTGTTCACCCCCTCCCTCCCACCCACTGCTTGCTCCCTGCCTTTACCCCAAGCAGACAACGCTGCCTGTTGGAGCATCTCTGCCTGCATTACTTCTGCCGTCAGCTCCTGTCCCCAGCAGAAATTACCAGCTCTGAGCATGGATCTACTAAAACACTTTCTTAGAGCATCCACCACCGCAGAATGTTACTGTTCTGGCACAGGTTCAAGTTTCCAGACTCATAATATGAAGGCTGTTTCTGCCTGATGCTTTGAGGTTAACCTCCCTGTTTTGCTCGAAGCCACTCTTGCAATATTGAGACGTTTATACAACATGGAGCTGATGCAAACAGATGTGGTTCAGGAGACCCAGAATCAGGGATCTGTGGGCACCTTCTGAGAGTGCTCAGAGCTGTGGGATTATTTTCCCTGTTGCTGTACGGTGGGGAAAATGCTGGCTGCTCACTGGTGAGAACTCACCCATCCAGCTAGGCAGGCAGCAGTGCGTTGCCTTAAGAAAGAGCCTTTACAGAGAAGTCTGAGCAGCTGAACCCCACAGCCCACACTCCTGTTGCACAGAAGAGTGGGTGAAAGTCTCCTCGCTCTGCTTAACCCCCTCTTCCCTGCAATGCATTTGATAAGAGCACATGTAAGGGGAACAGCACATTGCTGGTGTCATCCAGAAGCAACCAACAAGGCAATGGCCAAGACTGTGCTGGCCACTGGGACACGGCCCTCTGAGCACACATTGCAACAAAGCACTGAAGGTCGGGACAAGCTCCAAATGAAAGCAAATCTGCTATCTACCACGAGACAGTTGGCATTTTTCACAGGATAAAAGGCATTATCGGCAGCCTGTAACTTCTAATATTGAGTTAAATTAATTTTTCATTTTTTAATCCTGCTCGCAGCGCAGTTTGTAACATTCCAAGTCATATTTATCTTTTGTGTATTAAAATACTATGCCCTTCTATAAATAGCTACAGGTTTCTTGGCAGTGGTGCTGCGACAGTGGATTAATTAAACTGGAAAGCAGAGAGTATGAGGACTAGATTTATATAATGAAAACAATATATCTGCTAACATGGTAGAAATGCTGACACTGTAATAATGCTGATATTAATATTTAGTGCAGAAATCTCAGAGCGCATTACTAAGAAAATGTGGTGGGCTGAGGAATTATCAGAAAGCAGAAGTCGCCAGGACAAAATAGAACGGTTGCATCACTGCTAAAGCCATGAGTGTTACTCCTATTCAGAAAGATTCATGGGTATCTTGCACATAGGTTGATCTGAAAGTAATGCCTCCTATTTATTTCCAAGGAAACCTCAATCAATATAAAAGGCACAATAATGTTGTTTGATAGAGCAAGCTTCCAGTTACAAAACACTACTTTTCAACACAGTCTCCACCACGAGCTGTGCATTTTCACCAGTGATGAACAAGAGCCTGCACGCTGCACGCATAAAAACATGCATCAGTGGAGGTGGCCCACTGTCATCACTGCCGAAACGTACCACCCATTGCCTCACTATGCTCACATCCACTGTTCGGTCTTCATAAACATTCAGCAAGCATTGATGAATATCAACAGGTGCCATTGTTTCCACACAGAATCATTCAGTTCCACACCTTTGATTCACACACGCTTCTGTGTCAGACCACATTGTGTCAGAGTGCCCCTCTGCTGCCATCTGTCACACAGCAACACGTGTAACAGAATATGGGCGAGAAGGTTCAGCCTTTACTGTCACACCACCCTCATCTGCTTCTGACATTGCTGGCCAACATAGTGAATTAGGAGGCATTATTTTCAGAGCAGCCCTCGTATTTTAAGGCCCCGCACCTGCAAAGAACTGTCCACCGATCTCCATGTAAACCCCACAGCAGCTGCAGAAATGTTTGGATGTCTGCAGGATTGCATCCCTAGACAAAACCACACCATGCTGGGGTCAAATGTGGGCTAGAGAAACTAATGAGAAAAAATAAAATAAAATAAATGATCCTCTCTTTTGGTAGACCAGGTAACTCATACGGACAACGTGCTACATAGTTGCATGGTAGCATAACCCTACTGACTGTGAAATTATGGTTACAGTATGGAGAATGAACAACCAAATACTACATCATATAACCTGCTTTACCTTATGGATCTCTTCCAGGAATTTGTAGAAAGTCTCAGGTAGAAAACTGTCTTCAAAGTTCTTACTAAAACCAACCAACCAAGAACCAGAGAAAGCAGCAAAATGGAAAACAATCCCTCATGGCACCAAAACATCCCAGGATGTTTAAAGACAAGAACATTGGAACTCACTCAAACTTACTTGAAAAATGAAAGGCACCGAATAACCTTCACTTCACACCTTTTGCATTTTAAGTTCCGCCTCATCTCATGGTACTGCACGTGATGGGAACAAACAAACAACAGAAAACCAAGTTCTTTATTAAAATTATAGAAGAAAGAGTAAGAGCAAAGATATATATGCATGTCAGTGGTCCAAATAAATTAGGGTCATTTACATTAGTAGATGCAGACAATTTTTACATTTATTGTAATATTTTCTACATAACTATTCTATCCAGTGACATTTGTGCTCATATATTAAATATATGTGACAGTATGCAATATATTGCAAAATATTTGACCACTGCTAAATGCTGCAGTGGTTTGAATACATTTACAAACTGTCAAATATTTTAGACTTTCAAGTGATGTATTTTAGAACTGAATAAAATGAAGATAACTTACAGAGGAAGGGAAAGATTCTCTTCTTGGCTGCTAATAAGCAAGCCCAGTCTCCCTGAAGGTCTGGGAACAGCAGAGCACATCTTTAGTTCCCTTGGAGTTAGGACTAACAGAGGTGTTCGATGCGTATAGGATCTACTCTGTCTGTTAAAATCAGTACAGAGCTTTTGAGAGTGTTAAAACAGTTCTCAGCTAAGAGCCTGGCCAAATATCTTAAATCCCATCTCACATAGCATACGTGTTGACATGGGAAGAAGGACATGATATAAGGCAGTGACATTTGAGCTTTTGAGGCAATCTTTCTTCTGGCACTTTCCGTTATTATTTGTTTTTCTTTTAAATAAACAGGTTTAACCTGGAATTAGCACAGATTAAATTTATAGCAAGAACAGCAGAAGAAAGTACTCAGAAGACAGACTCTCTCCAGTTCCATCTACTTTAACCCAAGTTTTGAGTCTTGTCCCTCCTCTCCTCCCCAACCCTCACCCTTCCAGACCAGCATCCCTTAAACCATGATCACTACACCCACCAGGCTCCTGCCTCATCTCCCAACCTCAATCCTTCATTCCCAGGCTTTCTGCCCAGAGCCCAGGCTCCTCACCAAGACCTCTCCAGGGCTCATTGCCTCTCCGCTCCTTCTCTCCTGCCTTCCCTTGAGCTCAGGAACCTTGGGTTTGGAGGGAAAGCACCCAGCTGTTCTCTACCATCCAAATCTGATGTTGGGGCATTTTATTTTTGCACCCAGCAGCTTTGAGGGCTATAGAGAAGTGCAGGCTTCCCAGCGTGAGATTACACCTCCACAAGCCCCGAGGAAAGGGGCAGCACGAAGCCCAGCTTCCACCCCTTCCACCCCACAGCTCTTTCTCCAGGGAAGAGGCAGAGGCTCTTTGGACAGACAGCCTCACCCGCTACTAAAACCCAACTCCTTCCTGCTGAATATGCATGAACTAAGTTTGTTAAAAGCCTGACAGCTTTGCAAATGTGGGTGGATTCTGACAGAAACTGCAAAAGGCATAGCCTTGAAACAAAAGGCCAATTCTCTGCCAGCTTTCATGCTTCTGCTGTAAAGCATGGGAGTGCCATGCAGTTATTAAGAAAAGATCACCAGAATGGTTTTTTTGGTGTGTGGGTTGTTTTTTTTTTTTAATTTATTTCATTATTATTTTTACTTTACTATTGCAAAACACTGTTCCAGCCTTCCCCTCCCCCTCAGCCCGATTTTGTGGGATTGCTTTGGCTGAGATCTCGCAGCCTGGAGCAGCTAACCTGGTGCAAAAAGCACATCACCAAAATGGTTAAACTTCAGCGAAGAAGCATGCACCTGTAAACTGGGCCTTCTGAAGGTGCCCTGTTTACAAAATGTACATCCAGCCCTAATTTCTCAGAGCTCAGATCACACAGCATACGCTATTTTTCATCCCAGTTTGGGATACTGCTGGGTTAATCCCAGCAACGGAATGGAGACATTTAGGGGAGGTGCAGGCTTGTGCCAGCGTGGCAAGGTGCTATGCTGTTCTGTGGGGAAAGGCTTTTAATTAAAAACCAGTTCCAGAGAAAGGGATGAACTGAAACACAAAACCGTTGTGTCTAGCATTAGTTAATGGCTTATTCTAAACATTTGTCAGGTGCTTTGAGTCCAGGCTAGGTTCCAGGAACACTGAATAAACATAAATAAATATTCTCCCCTCCCTGCCCTGAATGGGATATAAGCAAAGCCCTACAAGCTGCCTGCAGAGTTTAAGGAAGGAAACAGATGTAGGAAATTTTACAGGCATTCCCTCAGATTCACTGTGAACACCGGACAAGCACTGAAAAAGGAAAGTGAGCTGTCAGGTGTGCAAAGCTTCTTTTCAGTGCCAAGATCTGGCCCAGCCTCCACGCTGCTGGAGATGCCATCCTGGTCCTTACCTCCTCCCAGAGCAGATGGCACCTGTCTGAGGGCACTGTGAGTCCCAGAAGGCAACACAGCCAGCACAGCTCATCCATTTGTCATGAGCATCAGGAGCTCCAGCTCCTGTCAAACCCAGCGGTGGCTGCAGCTGACAGGCCCTTGTGCTACTCTGTGCCATCCTTTCCTTTTCTCTACCTCTGCATGTGCAGAAGTTGGTCACAAAAGCCAGGCTAGCTCTCATTGCAGTGCTGTACATACCCAGAGGATGTGTGAGCACCCCTCAGTTTAGCTTTCTACTTGTGAACCGGAATTCTCAGCTTGTTCCAGGCAGCCACTGATGCTTCTCAGTCAATGCCAGGCTTTGTTGGGTGATTCCAGATGAGAGAAACATGGTTCAGGCATTACAAAGTAGCTCAAATGACGCAAACGATTCTTGTTACAGTATATTACAAAGCTCTGCATATGAAAACTGACAGGCTTGGAAGGACTCTGCCCACTGCCACCAAAGGAGAAGTGGCTATCACTGCCACACTCTACTCCAGTTTCGGAGGTTCTGGGCTCTATGCTAAGCTCCCCAGTGTTCATCTCCACTGTGCTGAAAGAGGTCATCCATGTTCCTAAAAAGCCTAAGGAATGCTTTAGTCTCCAGACTCCACACTGAGGCTTGGGCCATTGGGACGCACATCTGTTCCAGCATCCCACCCAGGTTCTTCACTGGGAAGTCCACGCAGGGGACTTACTCTGCCACTTACTTCCCTCTGACAAAGCCCTTGCAGGGTATGCACATTAATTAAATTCCTTCTTTCAGGGAACGGTTTATCTTAGGACACCCAGAATCAAGGCTTTTGCTACAGGCTCAGCCCTGTGGGATCTTAAAGAGCCCTTTCTCACCTAGCAAACAGCCCCAGCCTGAAAGCCCCCAAAGCCAAAATCCCATCGCTACCTACGCGAGATGATTTCATCCACAAACCATTACAGGTCAAACTAGTCTCACTAGCAGGAAAGCTGCACCAGAGGGGCATTTCCTGTCAGTAAGAAACAATCCTGTTATTCAAGAATCAATAGATAAGCATTCCTCTCTTTTCTGGATACGGACTCAGTATTACAGAAAGGAAGGCTTCCTTTACACCCGCCTGGTTCAATTCCCCTTCCAACAAACATATGCGCACACACACCCCATCCTAGGAAGAGGAATGGTAATTATTTCCCCAGAGAACAATAATTTTGCAATAAATTTCAGAAGCAGCATGATTTGGCAAATTAAGCTGAGAGCCAAGGATACTAAATACAGTTGATTTCTTTGAAGCCTGTGGTATCAAAATTATTTCCCAAATCCCCTTAAACACTTTCACTTTAGAAGGATAAACGCAGAGATCTTCGAATAGCTCGTTGCTTGTGCTTTCCAAAGAGCAAGAACCTAAAGCTGACTCGAGAGCAGTGTCCTCCCAGCTGGTAAGTCACACATGCACAGCTCTGCCTGCCATGTGCTGGAATTCCATTTCATTCCGATGCGCCATTGTTCATCAATAGGCTGATAATAGAAGCGCTATTGATAGCAGGCTCTGGCTCAAAGCAGCGGTATTTCTACTTTCATTGTTCACATTTGGCCTCTTCCACAAGAGAAAGCCTTTTTCAGATCTTCCTATTACTTAGCTGAAAGCAGAGACGCCATAGTCCTACAAAAAAATGGCTAAAAGCACAGTTTTCCTTACAAAAACAATGGTGTCCTGCCAACACACAGCCTGTCGGGAAGTTACAACTGTTGGAGCATTTCTGTGTGGCTGGGGGGTTCTGCTCAAATGCTTTTATTCATTTATTTTCCCTATGACACGGGGAGGAACATATTAAGCTCCTAAAAAGATCCATCCCTCCTTAAGTTGTTCCTTCTCTCTTCGCTAGGATAAATGCCATCTCAAAGACATCGATACCCATAAACGTGGCGGATTTATAGTGCACTTCCAACAATAATATTAAACATATCCTTTAAACTTCTTTTTGGAAGGCTTTAGATTTCCCCCTCCCCCCTTTCAGAATCATTTAAGAGATGTTAAGTCACCTTCAAAGAATTTGCAACTCCTTTGAAGTACAGTACAAAAAAAAAGGAGACTTCAACATCTTCCGAACAGTTGCAGGTAACGTGTGATAATTTCTGAAAGCAGACACAGAAAGAGCTGTTTAATGCCAAGTTCCTACCTCCTACCCTGAAAATGTACTCTTGCCGAGGTCAATTTTACAAGCATGCTTTTGTTAAGCTCCCTCCTTACACTCCAATGGCATTGAACATGAACAACAAGGATTCCCACCCCCCCACCCCCCTCCTCTTTGGATAACTTATACTTCATTTTTAAGAGAGAAGATGCTTCTACAATCAGCCAATCCCTTTGCAGCAGCACTTTGGCTTGCAGCAGTGCCTTGCTTTCCCTGCACAGAGCCAACACATATCTCCACTGCCTCATTTCTTACTTACAGATCCGATTTGGTGTTGTTAAGCGGGAAGGCATCTTCATACTTGTCAAAGACCTTCCATTTTGTGACGATGTTGCCAGGGATTGTCAGTAGTAAGTCTCTAGGAACAAAATGTTCCTGAGCAGAATATATCACTCACTCTTGGTCAATTAATAAAGTCTTTAAAAACATCTCATAAAAGATTTCAAATTTTAGCTCGCTCCCAACTCCCTTAACATGCACGCGGCAGATTGACGCTATTGCCCAACCACCTGAAAAAAATTATTTCTAGCAAATGAGAAAATATTTCTGTTCTTTAAAGTTCAGACTGCAGAAGTTTTGCATAATTAAAATGTTTTCTGATTCTTACTAGCAGTCCAAAGGTTAAATACTTCTCCTTGCTAGTATACGCCACATAATTGAGAGGAAGCAAGTGAGTTTATTCTCTGAAAGGCCATGAAAAAAAAAGAAAAAAACAGAAGTTTATTTGTGCTTGCAAATCCTTTCAGGTCTAAAGAACCAGCGAGATAATAAATTGTTTTTGTTGAAAACAGGAAGTTTGGCAAAGATGCAAAAGGACAACTAAACTTTGGCTAGACAACCCAAAACACTGTGTTCTACTTTGAAAGCATTTCCAGCAACAAAAAAGAGTGAAATGCCTTGAATCCATAGAAAGCTAAAGGAACAGCAAAGGCATCTGGCAGCAGGAATTTGTTGCCAAACTTGTGGTTGCGTTGTGCTGGCTTACAGGCTGGTTTGCCAGTTTTCAGTAACTTGCATCAAGCGCAGCTGAAACCCACATTTCTAAAGCCTCGGATGGTGTCAGAGCTAGAGAAGCCTCAAGGAGTCTCCCTTCCTCTTCTCATCTGGTCAGTACCAAAGGGATAAATAAATAAGCATCACCACAGCAGTCTGACTCTGAAAGGGAGACGAGCAACCCCTGACAATGTGGCCACGAAGTCCGATGATGTGCAACCTGTGCAATGTCATATGGTGCCATCGGGGTTGTGCAGCATCCTTCCTGCCCCGCCATCAGGCCACCAGGACCCTCTCCCGGGAGAAGGCATCACGATTTACAGGACACCTATCTTACAGGCAAAATCATTTACTTTGAAAAGAATGTATGCTCATAATACAAGCGTTCAGGACACCACTGGAAACATTAAGATGATTCAGTCTTTCCAAAGGATTTCAGATGGGTTATAGGATTAATGTGGCTGCTACAGTCTGGGAAGAAGCTGGTGATGATTATGCTTAACGAAGGCTCCAGCACCATACCCTTCTCACTTTGTGGCACAATTTTGGCCTGGGTGAATGAGCTGTATCCCAGCAGTCACACAGAGCTCAGGTGCTGTTACAGCCTAGGGCCCATCTCAGGAAGCTGCTCACACATTGCTGCCTGGTTTTGAGGGGAAAGATTTCAAACCACATGGATACAAGCTGTACCACGGCACTTGCCCAAAGGAATGGAGAACAAATCCTCAAGCACTTCACTTATACAAACCAAGGAAATTAAGCAAAAGGTCCCTTCCAGTGCTATGTCATGTGCATTAACATAAGTAGATAGATGAACTCTACTTTAATGGATAGAACTGCCCACAATTAATACAAGAGCCTCCTCTCCCAAACCAGCTATTTTTCTTATCTCCCTCCCCACCTTTATTATGAAAATGCATAACTCCAAATCACTTATTGCAGAAGTCCACTGGACTCCTAGGGCTAACCAAAGCATGAACCTGCCTTTGCTTTACGGTGTCTGCTCTGGGACAGCTGAGAAACATCAAGCTTATAGAAAGCTGGAAGTCTGATGTTCCCAGCCCCCTGAAAACCTAAGTGTGATATTTCGTATTTAGCACCCAGGTCCTCAACATTTGCTCCTGGAGAGCAACAATGATGACAATAACAGTATCCACACCCTGCACCGCAATTATCTGTTGAAAACAAAGCACTTCACAAGGGAGGTGAAACATCAGCATTCCTGTTTTAGGAACTGTGCAGCCAGAGGACAAGAAATGAAGTCACCCACCAGGCCCATTGAGCTGAAGCAGCTGCAGAGCCAGAATCCATGTGCAGATCTCCAATACAAGTCTTTATGCGCTGTGCCACACCTTGAGCTTCCATAGAGCAGGTAATATCATACCTGACTCTCTCACAGAGCTGGTCGAGCTGTAGTTAGGATCAGGAAGCACTTCAAAAGCTGTGGAATAAATGAAAAAAAAGCACCATATAAATGCAAAGCATAATTATTATTCAACAGATACTGGAAAAATTACTGCAGTTTGTATTTGTTTTTCTGTATTTGTGGGATTTATGTTGTTTCAACACTCGAACAGATTTTGATAATGACACCATCTGTTAATTCTCACCCCTCACTAAATTAGAACAAGTGGCAGAATTGTTAGATTGTAGCTTTGCAGATCCCAGCTTAACAAATCAGAGCCCAGGGTCAGCACGAGGGATTACCAGCAGTGGGACACAGCACCCAGCCAGGCACCACTTCCAACCACAGCTCAGGGAAGAGCAGGGGATCAGCAGGAGCAACACAACTCCCACAGAACCCTTTGGAAAAGATCTTTGGTAAGTGATGTCCTCTGTCCTGTCCCCTCCATGTGAGGTTCACTACCTTAGGAACTGCTCGGACTGGTGGCCAGAAGCAAGTATTTCAGATTTGATTTATCTACATGACTGGGATGGACACCTGGGTGCAAGTTAAAGGCTTGCTGGTTACAACCAGCTTCAGGTATGTCTGCGTGAGGCAACTCTCCCCCTAGCTAAATGACTCCTTAAATCAACAGTGCTAGATTAGGGTCCAAGATGGTCTGAGTTATGACTATTTCATACCCGGAACACATGAATTGTCTGGGGAAAAAAAAACAAAACAAAACCCTGTTGAGCAAGAGGACCATAAGTATGTATTAGTACCACATATTTTAGTAAAAGTTTACAATCAGTCTGTAGGTTTATCTCTCCTATTTGCCATAAATATTGATATCTCTGCTCTGCATTTAAGATATTCTCTTCCCTGCTCTCTATGAAGGTTGTATGAGTGCATATTTGTTTCAAATACATGCAGCAGGGTGATTACGCCACATGCAGGACACACTCTGAAAATAGATGGCTCCTGCTTTCCGGACAACTTTTTGTATGGGCTGTTGGACATCCCTTAGTTTTTCTGAGAGCCTTTTAACCCTCTCTTCCTGAATTCTTCTTGAACATGTCATTCTTTTCTTGGGTACTGAATCAAATTTGATTCAATTGAAATATACTTCACGTAGCCATTTTATTAAAAGAATGGACTTCTACCACAAGCTGTAATACAAGGGTACTTCACTATACAAGGCAACAGGGAGTCTATGTATGTTATTTATGAATGTTTGGGATACATTTACAAAATCTCAGCCCTCCACGCTGCTGATGATACAAGTCAGTGCTGCTTCTTATACACTTCCTTGTCTAGCAATACCCTTGGAAAATGGGCTCCTTTCCTCTTTACAGACAGGAATCTAAAGGTATATCTCAGGATAAGAAGTTTAAATCAAGAAGACAACCTGGTGAAGCACAGGGACAATTTGTCTGTCCTAAAGTCATACAAAACATCAGTGGTAGGCTTAAGCAAAAGTCTTTAGATTTTCCAAATTCTATTTCCATGTCTGGAAGTCAACCCTTCAAACCAGAATTTCTTCCAGCAGCAGAAGTGCAAGCTCTCACAGTATCACAGGACTTTAGGCCTTGGAAAGGACCTCTGGAGATCGTCCAGTCCAACTTCTCTGCTGAAGCAGTACAGTAGGTTAGAGAATCATGGAATTGTTTGAGTTAGAAGGGACCCTTAAAGGTCATCTGGCACAACCTCCCTGCACAGAACAAGGGCACCTATAGCTCAGTCAGTTGCTTACAGCTTGTCCAGCCTGACCCTCAATGTCGCCAGGGGCAGGGCATCCTCTGGGCAACCTGTGCCAGTGCCTCACCACTTTTATAGTAAAAATTTTCTTTATATCCAATCTTAATCTCCCCTGGGCCTACTGCTCAGCCCGCCTAGGTCTCTCTGTATGGCATTCTGCCCCTTGGCTGTGTCGGTCACACCACACAGCTTGGTGTCATCCACAAACTTGCTGAGGATGCACTTTATCTCACCGTTAATGTCATTGATGAAGAAGTTAAAAGAGCACTGGTCCCAGCACTGACCCCGAGGGACACCACTCACCACTGATTCCTGTCCAGACATTGAACTGACACACTGAACACCACTTTCTGGGTACGATTTCACAATCAGCTCCTTGTCCATCAAATAGTCCACCCACCAAATCCACATCTTTCCAATTTGGAGAGAAGGATGTTACAGGGGACAGCATCAAAGATCTTTCTGATGTCCAGATAGATGACATCAGTGTCTCTTCCCTTGCCCACTGACACTCTTATGCCATCACAGAAAACCACTAGGATGGTCAGGCAGGACCTAATATTGGTGAAGCTGTGCTGCTTGTTTCATATCACCTCCCTCTATTCCATGTGCCTTAGCATAGCATCCAGGACCCATGAACTTCCCCGGCACTGAGATGAGGCTGACAGGTTTGTTGTTCCCTGGATCATCCATTCTGTCCTTTAAAATGGGTGTGACATTGCCTTTTTATCTAGCCATCAGGGACTCCACCTGACTGCCATAATTTTTCAAATATCATCGAGAGTGGCTTGGCAACTATGTCATCCAATTCCCTTGGGACTCCTGGATGCATCTTATTGGGACCAATGGACTGATGGATTTTCAAAAATCCCATCTTTGCTTACATTGGGAGGGGTATTGTTCCCCCAGTTCTCATCTTCTGAGCCATCTGCTCTAGGGATGTGCGAAGAGCAGTTGCCAGTCAAAACTGAAGCAAAAGAGTTGAGTATCTCAGCTTTCTCCTTGTCCATTGTGACCAGCACCCATTGTGACCAGCACGCCTGTATCGCTCACACTGACTGTGACTATTTGAAGCATACTGCAGTTAGCTCAGAGTGCACCCTAAGTGACATCAAGCCACTTGCTGCTGTTATTGAGGGGCAATTATTCCTAAAAAGGAAGAAGAACAAGGGATTTACTAGGCATTATGGGTACATGTTTGACATCACTGGAAGCCAATCAGGATCCCTGAGATCAGGCCAGCTTTCTAAAGCCCTTTATGTCACTGCTTTACAAAAGGTATTTGATACCATTTCTGCGTTCTCAGATATGATCTCATCCTTGACCCTGTTTGGCACTCTTAGGAATAGCTCCCTCAGGTTTACTTTTATCAGGTCATAAAGGACATCATATTCCCTTGCCTATGAGATGTGCTAAAACTTGTATCATTTGTAACTGGAAATCCTGTAAAGCTGCTTGACATTTTTGGTTGACAAAAATCTGAAGTCAAAGTTGAAACGAACAAGGAGGAAGCTTCTAGGATTACAAAAGGGTGTGTTTGGTAGAGGAAACTGAAATCTGGAGCACTATTCCCTAAATACTGTAAGGGCCAAGATTTTGTGTAGTAACAGCAGGGCTGTGTCCCTTTTTGGAGTAATAAACACATGGTCCCTCACTGCCTTGTCTCAATAAAATTACAAATACATGTTATGTATGATATTAAATATTTTCAGTCTCTCCCAGCTCTGCCCTAAGTGAATGCATTTTACAGTTGCTGCAATTTTCAACCAAACTTTCTGTGAGGAACCAGAGCAGTGCACAGACACCTCACAGTGACCTGGGTGCTCGTGGAGCTACCCTTTATTTTGCAGAGATGCAAACTAAGTATGTGGAATTAGATAGCTCGCCTGGCGTCACAGAGCAGTTGGATTTTTGGGGCAGAATATAAGCAATGTGCTAACCAGCACTGTGAATCTCAACAAGCTGGCAGGTTGGGGGGTGGCACCAAGGGGCCAGGAAGGCTCAAGTCACAGCTGGCACAGGCCAGCATACAAGATGAGGGGCAGAGAATAAGCTGAGGCTAAATATACTCCAACTCCTTGTAGACTCCATGCTGGCGGTAGGCCAGCGTGCTGCAGCAATAGCCAGGGTAGGTTTGAAGTACTCTCCCCTGCCAGCTAGTCAGCTCTGTTTTAAACTAACCCAGCTGATTTTATACCAAAACAGATGATGGGTCCCCATAAAACCAATTACACAAGCAGACATGAGCGGGGAAGGCTCTAGATGAAGTGTGGTGCTTTACAAATATCTTGAACCTTCACCATCTTCCCAGCAGTGGCTGTTGACAGTGACCTAAATTCTTAAATCCATCAGAAAGACAAAGTTGCTGGTTAACCTAAGCTACATCACTTCCAGGGGGCTTTGTCTAAGAGTGCTATACAGATGATGAAAAGAGGCTTTCTGAGACCATTCCTCCATTTGATGTCAACGTATAGCAATGAATTCACTCGAGAAGTTCCCGTGGATTGCTTTCCTGTTAGAGTCATCCATTTCTCTGGGCTCCTTTTATTACAGTCTCTGATCTTTCCAACTAAAAGAAACCACAATACTGCTTTACTGGAGACTTGTTTAACTCCTGATATAAAATGACACTCACGTATACCTTTAACAATTCCACTACAATCCAACCACTTAGTATTAAATCAGTTTAGATAAAATAAAACCCCAGTGTCTGTAAAAGTATGTGTATCTGCATGGATATAAATATACTTCAACTGCTAAATTTACATGCTGAGCCTACATTTTCTGCAATAAAATATTTAAGTGGTTTCAACTCTACAGTGAGATTTAGAAAAAAAAATACACACAAAAACTCGTAAGATAGAACAAGACATCAGCATAGGACAGTATTGACTGGACACAATCAATCACCTGTATGAGTACAAAATAAATATCTTCACTGTGGACTGGCAAGAGCAAATACAGATCTTAAGAGACAAATGGCTTCAATAATACCACCTAATGCAACAGTAAACTAGGACTAAGCTTTCATTTTAATGCCTAGCACTTAAACATCTGGAAAGTCTGATAAAGAACTGCCCAAGTCTGAGCCAAAACAGAGTGAAATGTGGGGCTCTTGTCCAGCCCCATCACACAACTGATGCTGGTGGAGGCCTAGGAGAGCAGTTAGCCACTACCACGGAGTCAAGTAATAGCTAAATACTTCGTTCCCCTTCCCAGTTCATTTTTTTCCCTATGCTTTGGAAACTGGCCTTTCCTGAAAAGCCACCTTTGTGGTCGCTCAGTCATCACTGAGGCTGGACTGGTGGCAGGACTTGCTTGAGCTGAGTCCTGGTAGTTCAAGTGGAAGCTCTCCCACTTGTCATCACAGAATATATGACCTTATTACTCCTCCCTCGGTTCTGGCACTGACTGCTAACGCTGTTTGCAGCCAGTGAAGTTTCCTCAGCGCTCTCTGCTGT
Source organism: Alectoris magna (assembly GCA_030625065.1). NCBI lineage: Eukaryota > Metazoa > Chordata > Aves > Galliformes > Phasianidae > Alectoris > Alectoris magna. The sequence continues at coordinate 8,339,648 of CM060562.1, forward strand.
CGTCTCTCCCAGCTCCTTCTGCTTTTGTTTTCCAATTGCAGCAAAAATATGTGAATCCCATTTTCTGCCAACACCAAGATGAACAAACTCCAGAAAACAACATGAAAGATAGCAAAGCAGGAAGAAACGTGATTGGGTTATGCTTCTGGCAAAGGACACGTTCAAAGCTGCAGGAATGTATCGGTGTACGGACGAGACGATGCCACTTGCTGCTACAGTGTGTGGACAGATTAATGAACCGTGGCCCTCAGCAGCTCGGATTTATCTCAGATTTTGCTGGCTGGGAGCACGGAGTTAGAGAAGCCACAGGACAAGCCCCTGATCATGGAGAAAGTTGGCAACAGAATGAGACCTGCTGGCTTGTCGCCCTGGGAAGCTTCCTGCAAGCTTCTTGCTAGCAAGGGGCATTGCAGAGAGCTGGGGACCCAGGTCGTCTGGGGCACGGCAGCCCCTTTCCCATCAGCTTTGAGAAGGTGGTCAGCTGGGACAGGGAGATGGCAGCCCAGCAGATCCTCGCTGGCTCAGAGCAGCCCCTCTGTCTGAGCGAGCTCCCCTTGCATAGCCCTATCCAACAGGCATTGTCTGGAAGCAATTAGAGAGATTTTTATTTTTTTTCCATCGTTGCCTGACAACCTCAGCAGACGCACATGTAGTCATCCCCCTCCGCTTCTAAAGAACTTTGCTTACTATTAACTATTTAAATGTTGAAAGTATTAAAGCTAATTGAACTCATTGCTCAGAGAACTGAGTCTGAGGTCAACTGTCGTCTACGGTAACATTGTTTGGGTAAAAAGACTTGGAGGTAGTTTAGAAATCTTTAGAAAAGCGCTCATGCCTGCCCATATCCTTGTCAGTCCTGCTTGTCGTTACTGGTGGGATTTTTGGTCAGGCAAACAGATGGCGCTGCTTTCAGTTCATGTCCTCCATGAACAGTTGAAAGAACCAGCTACAGAGTCAGCACTGAAAGTGGTGACACAAAATGCTCCTAGGCCAAATGTAAGCTTCTTGCTTCAGGTGCTTCACTCGGGACAGTCATTCTCTATGATCCCTGGTGGGGCAAGGAAGGGGGAAAATAACTTCTTCCATAGGGCAATTCTGATTCATATTTAGATGCCTTCTGGAGTGACACCGTTTCTTTGTCAGCTGTATGGGAAAGCTAGAGAAATCATCCTCCAGCTGTAGATACTGAGAATATCTCCTTGGAGGGTCATACTGAGAAAGACTCCCAGATGGCAAATGAGAAAAGTTGTCTTGACTTCAAAGGTGTTATTGTTGACTTACATCCTGCTGAGGATTCAGCCCAGTGTTTTTAAAATGCTAATGCTCCCCAGCCTGCAGTGAACAAATTTATTCTGATTGCCATACATTCTGGGAGAAAAAAAGGAAAGAAGGGAGGAGAACATAGTGGGTGTTAATGGAGCAGAAGAGGATTCACCACTAAAGGTGGCAGAACATTGGCTGCTGTAAAACCAGAGTGACACCAGGACCAGATCTTAGAGTTAAGCTGTTCCCCCAGTGCTGTGAGAGCATCTCACAGAACCATGGAATCATAAAATGGCTTAGGTTGGAGTGGACCTTAAAGATCACCTAGTTCCAACCCCAGCACCTCACCACTCTCTAAGTAAAAAAGTTTCCTCCTAACATCTAACCTAAATTTCAACTCTTATAGTTTCAAGCCATTCATCCTTGTCCTGTCACTATCAGACCATGTAGAAAGTCAGTCTCCCTTCTGCTTGTAAGATCCCTACAAGTACTGGAAGGCTGCAATGAGGTCTCCCCAGAGCCTTCTCTTCTCCAGGCTGAACAAGCCCAGCTCCCTCAACCTGTCTTCATAGGAGAGGTGCTCCAGCCCTCCGAGCATCTTCAAGGCCCTCCTCCGGACTCACTCAAATAGTTCCATCTCCCTCCTGTACGAGGGGCCCCAGGTCTGGAAGCAGTACTCCAGAAGAGGCCTCACAAGGGCAGAGATCATCTTAACTGGTAACTTTGAGGATATGAGGTCTTCTGTTGTTGCCTGGAAAAGGCAGCCTGCTGGAAATAAATAGCAGGTATTGTTGGTTTTTTAGAAGTGTGGGTTGTCTTTAAGATATGCTGAGGAACGTGAGCATCCCACACATCCAGAAACTTCACATAGTCAAAGACTGAAGAAAAAAAAGAAATCGAGAAAAGAGACCCCAACAAGGAAGGTTCACGCTTTCCCATCTCTCACAACTGGCCAGATCTGAGGTGAGTAACCTGGAGTTCCTCTTCCGTAGGAGGATGTGAAGCCTGCTGGAAACATGATCCTGGAAGGTTACAAGGAGATATCCTGCTATTGAAGAGGGTATCAAGGGAGCAGAGGCAGCCAAATTTAAAAGACGACTGGAGTTCTGGTAAGTCCATGCTGTCTTCTCATCAATCATCTAGTCAATCTTCTGGGAGATGACAAGAAACCTCCCATATCTCATCTCTAAGTGTGGCCTTGCACAAATTTTGGAAAGGACAACATCAGAGCTTCCACCAGGCCTTGAACTAGGGTGAGAGGCTTAGATCCCCAGCAACACAGGGAAGGGTCACAAATGACTCACTCTACTTACTGGGTCATCAGCCAACCTTTGTAATGTGCAGAGAAATAATGAATTACTACCAAACGGATACGAACTGTCCACAGCATCTGCAGGGCTCTTCTCAATGAAAGCAAAGGCCTTGCATTTGTCCTCCACATCTCAGAGTGGGAATAACCTGATGACCTAAGAAGTGGAGTCATTTTTAATACCTGCTCCTTTCTCCCAGTACCTGGAGGGGTAGTCTTGCATGCCTCATCTCACTGGTTATCATTATTATGTCATCCAGATCAATCATTTCAATCTCATTGGGTTGTAAATGCAGCTTTGATCATTCGTTACACTTTGTTAGTATTTATCAGAGCCAGGACTCTGCTAATTTGAAACAGCAGCACTCAAAAAGCAATGAAACCTGGTCTCCACGAATGCTTGCTTGGAGGAGTGGTGTTTTGTTTGCTTTCTAAATTATCCACTTCTAAAACTTTGCAGACTGCTGTAGGACACAGCTGTGAAAGACAGGAGGAAATCTTCCCTTCTTCAAGACGGACCCTGTGAGAGTGAAGGTCTGAGCATGCGATGGTTGCTGGAAGCCCATCACTGCTTGAGTGGGTCCAGAAATAGGTACAGGAGAGCAAAAGCCTGGCAAAGCCTCTCTTCGCTCGAAGTGTGTGTAAGGCTGATCTAATGTGTACTGAAGCCACTGAAATCAATAGGTCTATTCCTAAAGTACTCAGGAGCAGGTCTTTTGCCTGTTTTAATTCCTTGTATGCGTTGTCTACAGCTTACATTTCATTTAGGGCAAAACTAAAGCACTGGATTTTAATCCCAAACTCAGGAAGCGAAAGGAGGACTGCACTCCACATGCTCTGCTTAGCGACGACAAGCAAAAATTCTTTAGCACCATCTAGCTAACGTCGAAGGTAACCCACATTGACACTTCCTGCAAATCTCTGCCACCAACAGCACTCCCTGGCTTTAGCATGCAGACTTCAAAAGCTGAGAGATAGCCGCTGCATGCTGATGAGCACCCAGGAGCAGAGCGTGCATTTCACATAGAGCCAGACAGGGCACCTATTATTGGCCATGTGAAGTACAAGCGTAAGTTCCTTACAAAGGTTTGCATCTATGTTGTTCACCAGCCTGGGAAAACACAACAGCAGGGACACGGGAAAGGATGAGAACACCTTTGTTTCCCAAAATGTCACCTAGAATGGCAAATGCTGTGGAAGCAAAACTTAATGCAGGAAGGTTTGGTAAAGCTGAATACAGAGGTATGCAATTAACGGAGATGGCTGAAAAACTATGGAGAGAATAGATGGAGGAAATCACAAACAAAACGCTTCACAAATTCAAGCAATATTTGCTGAAATCTTGTACGAGTAAAAAAAAACAACAATAGAGGGGACAGTTCAAAGCAGACAAATATTTTGAAGTGAAAGAGCTGGGATTTCCCTTTATTTCTTAAGATTTTATGATGATGTGTTATCGTATAAAATGTAAAAACAGAACCCCAGAAGACCAAGTTAGCAATCTACAGGTGTTTTTTTTTTTTAAAACAAACATTTATAAGTCCCCTTTATAAACCCATTTTTTGGGGGAAAAAAAATTGAAACGGATAGATATTGTGTTTCAGAATTAAGCCAAACATTACCAACCCAGAGCACTTCATGAAAAGGACTCTTTCCCTCCAGAAGTTTTATGAAAAAAACATAATAATCTTCTTTTTTTTCTCTTGAAGTTCTGATAATGAATCAGTGACACTGCTGCTGGCACTGCCTGATGGATAAAGCGCAGTCCTCCAAAGTGTGAGATTTGGGAACTCCCTTTTCTGACAAATTACCCGTGTGCAGTAAAGTATGAGTTTACCAAACTTCTGGTTTCATGTAGGGCTGAATCTTCACCTGAGAAGAGGACGTCTTCACCTCACACGGCTTTATCAAGGAAAAAGCCTAACAAAACAGAAGAATCGGAAGCATTCCGACGGAGCACTGGCCCCATTACCTGTTTACATGTGGGCTTTCAGAAAAATCATCAGCTGAACTTTAATTTCTCCCCCAACTAAAACACTGCATTCCGTTTTGGTACTGATCTTTTGACCTAGGTTATTCAGACACATTTGCCAGACATTCTTGCGCCCCCTCCACCTATTATTTTCTTTAATTAAATGACCCCAAACAATAACATGCCACTTTTACACAGGCAAGGACTTGGGCTTGCACAGAATTCTCTGTCAAAATGCATGTGTTGGAATTGCCTCTGAGACTCTGTGTGTATGCTATTCCCACACCCTCTCACTCCCTGTGTCAGGCTTTCTGTTCTACTATAACTCAGACTAAGGAATCGGTCCTTGCTTCCTTAAAATCACACACAGCCTTAAAATCCTTCCTTAATCCTTCCTTAATCCTTCCTTAAAATCACTACACAAAATTTAGCATTTTGCTGCTGCTTTTGCTTTACCTGCTGAGAACCCTTTCCCCTCCCCAAACTGCTTTCATAAACTGGCTGAATTCAGACCTCACACTTGCTTAATTAAGTTATACCCTGTATTTCCTACTGAAATTAGCTCGTGAAATCACTGTGTCACTGCATGGACCACTGCGGCAAATCCAGAACTGCATTCACATTTGCAGGATGTCTATGGAATGTATTGCTCATCCTCTTATTCAACATTTCCAAATTTCAGATGAACGTTTCGATACCTGATGCCAGCTTATAGGGCTTCATGCCTTCATTAGACAGGTGAATATTTTCAGTGCTCCCAAGTAAGCAAGGCCCTTGTATCTCCATAAACAGAACTCAGGTAGGCAATTAGGAGTCTCAGCCTCACTGAAAACTAATGAAAATAAACTAAAATTGAGATTTTTTTTTTACCTAAGTCACATAGACCATTTGCAGTATTTTATAGGCTTTATCTGAAATAAAGGTGCCGCGTTGGACACCTCAGCCTGAATTTATGACAACTTTGAAAAGCCCATAAGAAGAAAGGAGTCATTCAATAGCAGTGGTTCAGGAGAACCCACTTTTAGTAATTTGGAACAATCAGAAACGTAATGTTCGTGCAGGAATACAATCCAAGCCCCTCTGCAGCCAGCACTCTTCCCATTTAATGCGAGAGGCATTCGATCAGGCTTATATTGACTGATGGGAGGACAGAAACTGACTTGTTTGGCTTCAAAAAAGCAAAAGTCTTTTTTTTTCTTCTGAATAATTATTATTATCGTTCTAACAAAATGTATATTTTCTCAGCTTTTTATTTACAATATAAAGTGCTTTCCCCAGTAAATCAACAAATATGAGTATTCATGTCACCAAGTGCTGATGATTAAAAATAATTACTTTAATGGTGGCTGGCCTGATGCCAAACATGATTAGCTTTCGCATTTCAAGCATGATAGTGGATAATTTACATCTCCTTTCACACCAATACCAAACTACTCCTAATGGATTCTATTTTAGTTTTTATGAATTAATAGAAATTTAGTGTCCAATTTGCTATATTATAGCCCCCATTTGCTTTCAAAAGCAAAGAATTGTTTCAAAAAAGGGCACTGACTATCCAAATCACATGGGCTCTGCAGGATCCATACCAATAAACCCAGCTTCCACGCTGACAGTGTTTTCAGCTATGCTCTCAGAGCTGTTGGAGGCAGAGGAAGACTTTCTCAAATAGGGCAGGGAATCCTGTTCATAAGAGGAAAAATCCCAGGAAGGCATGCAAGGCCACGTGCAGGTTGGGGTCCCACTCTCCTGAAGTGAAAGGCAATCCTCCCACTCACTTCAGAGGACAGGGTTTTATATTGGATATAGTGACGGAAATTGAAAATTTGCCTTTTAAAAATATGAGAATTCATTCAAGGTTCTGGTGGGCAACAACAGAAAATATGTTTACGTTCTTCCCAAGTAGCTTTAAAACCATTTCCCTTATACCTACCCATTCGGTCTGAGCCCACAGCACTGTGCTTATCCCAAGTGGACAAACATCGATCTGCACACATGGGATCAGACTTGCACTGCAGGGCAAAAAGCATGCAAATGTTCCTTGAGGGAGGAAAGGTAAGAGCCAACAATTTCCCTTCCACTTGGTTTTGAAGACTCTGCTCAGAGACAAAAACACAAGAATGCAGTTTCATGGACAAATGGGAAGGTCAGAAGAACAATCTTAGTTTGAAAATACGGGGATGGATGCAGGTTGGACCCTTGCTTCTTAGCTGGAAACCAATCAAGGTAATGACTCCTTGAGGATGTGAGGTGATAAGGGAAAGCCAAGTAATGCTGCACAGCCAGCAGTCAGGGAAAGAACAAGCGAGGCTGAAACTCCTGCAAGTGCAAACCTCTGCAATTGGGTTTCCTCTTCACTCTGGATTTCTGCCTGACAGGTCCAGTGTGGATCCAACCTGTGCCTGACTGCCACCAGGACCTGATCCAAAAGATTGAGCTGCTTTGGTTTGCCACAGGTAGCTGGCAATGTTTTCAAAGAAAAAGTCTGGGAAAAGTGTTCAAAAAAAGCGTCACTAAAAGGAAGCAAAAAGAACCACCTCCAGCTCTTCCAGCTTTCCTCATGCTACATGATATAATTTCCGCTGTCTGTGATGCCCTAGGACTGTGCTTTGGGGCTGTAATAACGAGCCCCAAACAAGCAAATATGTTTCACAGGACCTGTAAACATTTTGCTTCGGTGTTCATTTTCTTTTGCTGGTCATTGATGAAAATATATTTATCACGTGTAAGTCTTCACCTTGCAACCTTCTGCTGATGTAGAATATAAACACTGTTATGAAACCCTTCCAATTTACATTTCAGTTGACCACAACTGTCATATATACTGACAGACTAAAATTTCCAGTGCTGAAAACCTCAGAAGAAGCACAGAGCACCTGGATGCGGTGCTAGCTTCCCCATGCTGCTTCCCGAGCTTTATGCTTGACCTTCTACAGGTTCCTGTAGGGGCTGATGGGAACCCACATCATCCCATCACGTCAGCGTTTGGTTGGGCACATCCACCCAGCAGCAATTAGTGCTGCCGTAACGCTGCTGCAATGCTGGGTTTTAATGGGCAGACAGCTGGTGCAATTTTCAACAAAGGTCACTTGCATCACTTCCCAGAGGGTGTACAGCAAATATTTGGAGGAGGGAAGGTGGAGGGAAGAGCAGAAAGAATTGGTGGTCCCCACCAGTTGGAGCAAGTCCGGAATTGCTTACTTAGAGATAAAACTCAATACCACAACAGGAAATCCCGCTGCCCAGCCCAGTCCCCCAGATTAAATGCTGTTGGTCCGGCAGCACAGCCCTGACACTGAGCCATCTCCTTTTGCTAGAAGGCTCCCAGCACCCCCCCGCCTCTCACTTTGGCAGAAATCCGAGCGTGTCCTCCACGCCCCGATTTAAAGCAAACCGCCATGTCATCGCTCCAGCACAAAAACACACAAATACCCTCCCACCTTCGTAAAGAAGCAAAACATTAAGCTTTATGGGTACAACAACTATTATAAAAAAAGCCCGGCTATTTAATGCAATGTTGTGGTTGAGAATTTAACCACACAAAAGGCTGAAAATTCAAACGTACAATTCCCACAGAAACCATAACTTGGCCACGTTTCACATACACGTCAAAGCAGAAACTTTAACAGTGCATTCCCCCATCTGAACTATTGTATCTGCAGAAGAGGTACCGCTCTCCTCCTCCCACCTTTGCTTTTTCTGCCTCATTTTTTATTCTTATCTACGTCCCCACTGGAGATATTTACAAACATTCAGGGGAGAGGGCGCCAGGGGGAAGGGCGAGGGGAAGGGCACAGTGGGTACACATATGGAGGTGGTCTCTGTGCAGAGGTCAGCCTGCAAATTGCTTCCAGCTTAAGCTGTTCACATCCAGGCTCCCAAGTCCCAACCTCCCTTGGAGCAAATCTGCATTCTATCTCATGTCCTGACGTTATGGCACCTAGCAACAACTAACCCTGGGTGGTACTGCCCAAGAGGCAGTCCTACAACCTCATCTCTCTTCTTGCTCCTTCAGTGTGGGCTGGAAACTTACCAAGGTTCTACCTAAGTCTATTCAGCCCCAGGTGAGCCAGTTTCCCGAAGCATCTGCACAGGGAGATAAGATGGTTTGCAGCTTGCACACTTCACCCGATAGTGTGAATGAACATTTCTCATTACAAGCCAGGACGAGTGAGGTCAGCCTTTTGTATAAGTCTGGAGTGAAGATGAAAGTCACTGCGGGAGGTTACCTTTATCACTACAAACTGAATCAGGTCAATTCTACAGAAAATCACAGAAAGCTCATCCGCCCAGCTTTTAGAGCAGTGTGCTCACAGTGGTGTACACACAGACAGTCAAACTTTCCTCCCTTCCCCAGCTTCACTTCTTAGTCCTTTCCTGCCTGCTCCAGGGAAGGAGGTCTAACAGGTAACCAGCTTCTGAATTTCCAGCCCCAAGGTTGGAGCTAACTTTGCTGGAGTGTCTTTACTCATACAAGAAAATGGGCATTTGTGCCTGGAGGGAAGCTGTGGATCCAGCTATTAATGTGGACCGCATGCTCACTTGGCCCGGGGCAGTCACAGCAATCCGAATGGAATATGTTTTACTTAATGTGCCACACCACATCTGTGATGGCTCTGAGCAGCTTGTCCTGAGTGGCCTGAGCAGTCTGAAATCTGACTTTTTTTGGCACTAGTGAATTTCAGCTTGCAGAGAGGAGAAAGATAAAGCAATTTCTCGGTTCTTTGTACAAAAATTAAGAACATAAAAATAGAAGAGCCATTCTGAGCCACCAAAGGCCCATCTAAGCCAGCATACCATTTCCCCAGTAGTCAGTGGTGGGTGATTCAGAAGCAAATATAAGAAGCATAGCAATTACAGCGATCCCTCTTCTGGTATAACCTCTCAGATTCCAGCAATCAGCAGTTTTGGGACTTCCCGAGCCAGAGGTTGCATCTGGACCCTCGTGTTTAATAGTTCCCAGTAGACTTCTCCTCTGTGAATTTGTGTAATCCCTTCTTGAACCCATTTATACCATTGGCTTCCTCAACATCCTGCAACAAGGAGTTTCACGCTATAATCCTGTACCGTGGGTGCTGGGGAAGCAGGTGGGAAGAAAACCTCCTTTTCACTGATTTGAACTTGCTGCCTGATTATTTCAGGGAGTGCCCTCCCGTTTTAGCAGTATGAAGAGCAGAAAAAAGCTGTTTCCTAGGTACTCCAAACCATTCAGACCTCTATCAGGCTCATTCTTCGCACCACGTTAGCTTCACTTTTACAGGCTAATCACTATTTCACTGCCTATTTACCATCTCTCATAACAAAGTCGTTCCATGTATTGGGCACCTTTCTCTGTGCTTTTCTGCTTTACCCTTCTGATAAAGGCAGTTTTTCTTTGGCAAAGGACAGTTCTAACCACTAATCAGAGTAAATTATTTGGAAAAGCTTAGAAATAAAACCATCTACCTTAAAAATCCAGACATACTTATAGAAAAAGAAAAGGAAAAGTTGATTTTGCACCTTGGTGGCTTCACTGACTTCAACTGTGCAAGTGAGCTTTAAGCAAATTTATGCTGGATCTTCATCCAGCTCCTATATATACCTTCATATAACAACACAATGAAATACTGTTATACTACGATATGTTATTAATTACTCAATAATCACTATAATTGAATTATGTAATAATATATAATTATATAATAAAATGCTATGGCAATATAATACATACCAGACAAATGCATATAACATATGCTCGTTATACATATGTATGCATGCATACTATATTTAAACATAACAAATACATAGCACAACCTCTATCTATGCATAACTTCCTTCAGCTAACTACCCCATTTCACCCCAAACAGTGATCACTCACTCATTAGGAAAGCTGATGGCACACAGAATGTGGCACAGTTAAGTGAATAGAGAATACTGCTCACCAGAGACAGCAAACAAAAGGCCCATAGCTTCAGCTTAGCCTGGGTGCAGAGAACAAGTCCAGAAAGACCTAGCAGAGTTGTGAGATGTGTCAGACAGAAATTTAGTCAAATTCAAGCACAGCAAAACATGCAGGGGTATGTATGCTGCCACAATAAAGCTTTCAGGGCATGTATACTTATAGGATCTGCAAAGTACTACTACAGGTTCCCTTGAGTTCATAAGCCAGGAAGGAGTTTCATTGTCCATCCCCCCTCCTTTGCTGTTTTAAGTCGAATACATCCCATCTGGGCAAGTCTTACTGATCTGTGTCCCTTCCAGGGACAGTGTGAATGTTAGAAGGGAAAGAGAATAACCTATGGGAAGGGAGTAGGATGACCAGAAAACAGGAGTAAGGGACCAATAGTGTGAGCTGAAGCGCTTGGGATGGGGCTCAGCAGTTGCTACCTCCCCTTGCCCAGCACCACAGCAAAGAGGCACGGCTGACAGAGACCATTTGGATCCTGACCCAGATGAACAGGAAGGCAGGAACCCAACAACAACACCATCTTTACCAGTTTTGGTGTCACCCTGCACCACTGCCCTCTGTCACAGCCTCACACCGCTCCCTCCCTTCTGCTAACCACCTTCTGCTTCCCCCTGACTTCTGCTGTCCTTATGCAGAAGTATTACCAGTGCCGGGTGAGACTCCATCTTTTGTCAGGTGTCTGTGACCACAAACAGTACAAGGAGTGACAAACACCATCACCAGTGGCTCAGTGCAGCTGTTTGTCAGGTCTTGGGGCAGCGGGCAGGAAGGACTGCAGCCAGCAGCAATCATAGCAACAGCTTCTGTCTCTGGTGCTGACCATGCCCTGGGCTCAGCCTTCGCCTTCCCCATCTGTCTGTTCAGCCTTCTCAGAGAAAGGCTTGAGCTGCAAGAGCAGAAACAGCAATTCCAGCCCAGCTCAGCTCAGCTAACTTCATTTCCTTCATCTCCCAATGAACATTCATCCTATTTATTTTAAGTCATTTAAAAGACTTGCAAGCTAAAAGGGAGTTAATAAAAATCCCCCGCAGTGATTGGGAAAGGAAATCATATTAAAATGAAAGCAGCGCTTTATATTTACCACTTCTAGTGCTTTAACTAATTTTCTTTCTTTCCTTCCTCCATTCATATTTTTTTAGCAGAAGATTGCTGTGCTGGGTTGCAACCTGCATCCAGCCCCTGAAGGTTGTCCAAGAGTGGAACACAAACATCCTGGTTGGGCCAACTGCACCCCTTTGGCCCAGGCACTATTGTTTCTACCTAAGCAAGCACAGGCACTCCATGTGCACAGGACCCCATTCCTCTGTGCTCTGCTGTCAGCAATGTGGGGGTTTGCTGGTGTATGCTACATGCAGACATGCAGAGCCTTCAACCCAGCTTTCACAAAGGAGATAAATAAAGGGGCATTTTGAAGTCCATGTTACGCATCTTCATTCAGCAAAGAGTATGAGGAGTAACAGTTCCATATTGGCTAACAGAACTTTTGAGAACCAGTTTCTACCTGCCAGCAATTAAAAAGTTTGAAGATAAGAAGTTACACTTAATCAAATGCCCTATCAAATGCACTGCATACATCCATGTTACTGCAGAGCTACCTGTGTGCAAGAGTGGAAATAAGCACCTGAGAGCAATTAAAGGTCTGATCCCTAGAATTAAATAAAAGATTTGCTACGCTGCTTACAGTTCTGGCCCAAACTTATGGAGTATGATGCCAAGCTTCTTGGCCTTTCTGTAACCTTCCATTGCCTCACTTTTTTCCTTCTATCTTAGGGAAAGATATGTATATATGAACTTCTCCTAATGTATTTATGAGTGTATATACCAAATAAAAACATGAATTTGCTCTGAAGAGATCTTACGAGGTCTGTAAATCATAAGGAAGACTGAAGGGCACTCGGCATAGGCACTGTATCACTCTTATTACACCAAACAGAGGTTTGCCTATCCTGCTCCCAAAGCTGAGCATGGACAGACACTGGGCTTCCTGGGCAATCAGGTGAGAATTTCACTAACCTGCACCATTAAGGAAGTGCACCCTATTGTCCAGCCCCATTTTTTTTTCTAATTGAAGGATGAAAAAATAAGAGCAAGCAGGCTACCAGCCTTCCTTAGCAGATACATCCTTCATTGCTGTCTTCTTGGTTGACCTTGTCTACTAAAGCGTACTGAGAGCTAATAATAATAATAATAATTAGCACTTATGTAGCACTTAATCCTCAAAGCACTTTACAAACATTAGCTAATTAACTGAAAGGCAGGCTATGTATGTGTCTGAACGTAAAAATAAATAAACAAATAAATAAAACAGATCTGGGAAGTCTGCCATGTTCATTCTTGCAGAAGTAAGGCCTTGCAGACCATCTGCACAAAGCAAAACTTCCTGCTTTCAATAACACCTCATGCCAACTGAGTTCAAGCCCCCAGTTTAGTTTATGAGTGTGCTCTACGCCATCTATATAGACCTATGGAATAGGGAAATATCTTTAGGACAGCCCTGAGATTGTATTAATTAAGCAGTCTGAGTTAATTTAATATTCAGTAGGCTTATTTTCCAACATGAGGAGTTGTTAGTGTCTGTAAATACTTGTGTTATCATTGCTAGCCACTTTAAATAATTGCTAGATACCAATTAAACTAGTAGAAAAAGAAACAAGGTCACACAAACAGCAGCATTTTCCATCTTCCAACATCTTACACAAAGCTCGTATATTTTCTTTTCATCCCAAATCCCATGCAATCCTATGGAAAAACTCATACTGGGGAGGGTTACTGCTCAGCCTGTGCTACACACTGGGATTACTTTTGTCACCTCCTTGAAAACCACTACACACACACAAAGATCTCGATCTGTGTGGGTAACACGTGCCCAGAGAGGCTGGGATCAGCCACAGAGACACGAAGCCTGGCAGCAGTAAGCAATGCTCTCCTTGCTGACCGTTTTGGCTGCTCTCACACATCTCACAGATAGATAGCGTGAGCATCCAGATGGGGGTACGCGTGACTTCCTGTGCTTGCTCCTCCTCTCCCTTCACCTCTCCCTCTCTTCTTTCTTTTAATGATATAACCCAGTTCAACAGCCGGGTTCATTCCAGACTGGTAGCCAACAGCAGTGGACTCAGGAGATGAGGCTCCATTAAATAAAAATTAAAAAAAAAATCAGTAAAGAATGAAAAACATATGAAATAGAAAAGCTGCCTTGCTGACTAATTGTGGGCAAGGTGGTTGCGATACAGCGTGATGAAATCCATGTTTCGTGTGCCTCCCTCAAAGGACAAAAAAAGAAAAAAAAGAAATGATTCTCTATAAAAATCAAATTAAAAATACCATTCTCCTTGTACTTGGTGTATGTGAAATGTGACTTGGCTGCAAATGCTGGCTGTAAGATCCCTCCCTGGTCTCAGCTTTCTGCTGCCACTGGAACATGGACACATGTGAACACGGAATGGACACAAGGTTCTGCACGTACCAACACCCTCATCAAAGCAAGAATAAGATTCCAAGTTCTGTGAGAGCAGAAGTGAAGACCTCACCTCTTCTTGTGGCTTCTCTTGACCCTGTGGTGGGGCAGCATGGGCTGGGACTAATTTTCCTACAGAAAGACCTAAGAGGCAGCGTAACTTCTTTTACGATATCCCAGAGCCCTTCCTCAGACAGATCTCTGCCTTGCCATCCAGTTCATAGTGTGCATTCTTTCCAACACTCTACCAAAACATTAATGCATGTAAGAAAAATTGATGGGCAAAAGCTGAACACGTTCTTATCTGCACCAAGAAAAGTATTACACACGGTTACACCACTGCAAATCCATACTGCCACCCCCAGACTCGTATCGTGACACCTGACAGCGGTAATAGGACTCGTTAAATTGCAGGGGAAACAAGATCCTGCTTCCAACTGCTCAGGTGTAACACCCACAGAAGGCAATGGGAATTGTACCAGGCAGCTGAGAA